>PVHY01001677.1:36532-149228 GCA_004024945.1 Uropsilus gracilis
TTTTTTTTTTTTTTTTAGAGACTAGGTGTCGCTACGTTGCCCAGTGTAGTCCCAATCCTGTGGACTCAAGCGATCCTCAGCCTCAACTTCCCAAGTAGCTGGGATTACGGGCAACCTGTGCCTGATTGTGCCCCCCCCCCCTCTCTCCCCCATCAGGTCTCACTATGTTGCCTGGGGTAGTCTGCAAACTCAAGCGATCCCTGGCCTCTTGCCTCCCACAGCTTGGATTATAGGCATGCGCCACCACGTCCAGCAGAAGCCACATTTGGAGGTGTCTGCCTTTTTGCACCCCCATTTCAGGATAGCCCACTTGTCTCAGGCCCTGGTGGCCACACCCTTACTGACAGCAGAGGCAAATAAACTTACTTTGAGTCAACAGCTGCATTAAAACATTGGATAAAGTTTTTTACAGCAGCCAGACCTGACTGCCCTCTGCCACAAGTAGATGTGAAATCAGGTCCAAATGTGGCAAAAGCCTCCAACCAATAAGCCACAGGTCCGCCTCACCCGTGCGTAGCAATTGCCACTTAAAATGCCCTTTAGCAAGGGATTTTATTTACAAGGGACTATTAACAGGGAAAAAGAAAAATCCTTATAGCCACAAATGGCCAGTTATCTTACCCTCGTCACCATGCTTAGTCCCAAAGACACATGGTCCATGATGGTGCCCCTTTGCCCCTCCAAATCTGAGGCAGGCACTCTGCAAATTTCAGTCTTTCTCCAGAGTCTTTTTGCTTCTTCTCTCTCCTGTGTTGGGCGCTGCTCCGCTTCTCCAACGTGCTGTAAACTTCTTCCACAATTGCTGATGCACAGATCAGCTTTTCAAATCCCCTGGCCTTCTCCAAGTACCAGCTTTCCATGTCACCTTGCTGCGGTGCTGCACTCTCCACACCAGCTACTATTCTGCGGGCCACCTTGGCTCCTGGTCACCACCAGCTTACTCTTCCAGGGGCTTCTGCCCAGTCTGGTCACTTAGGCTACTCTTTACCCACCTCTCATTCTCTACTTTCCTCACCTCTCCTCAAAAGTCTGTGTCTCTAGTCTCCGCTCCTTGACTTTTTATCTCTTTTTTTTTTCTCTCATGAAAGTCAAAGGCTCCAGTTTCCCTCTACATACCCTCCAGCTGATACATTGTCCTCCAGGGTCCACACCTGAATTTGCAAAAAGTAAAAGTATTCTTACCCTGTTTATGGCAGTACCCTTTTACCTCTTTTTCAGACACAGCTAATGGCATCAATGTCTAAATTTCAATACTGCCCATATTGACATTGACGTTCAGATGTGGACTGTTTCAGTGATGGCAGCAGTCTTGTTCAAAATGTGAGACAGGCAGGAAATGGAGTTGTGATCTCCCAGTCTGTAATTGAGGCACACCTTTGCTTCCAGGGAATTCAGCACTGAAGGACTAGATTTATTACATTGAGTTGCTTTCCAACTGGCAGCAGGATTATGCATCAATATCTATACTGACTCAAAGTTTGCATTTACCACCCTCTATGTGCATGGTGCCTTATAGAAGGACGAGACTCCCAAAGGCAGGGGGACTTTAAAATATGGGGAGTATTACTTTAACTCCTTGAGGCAGTATGGGCCCCAACATAGGTTGCTGTCATGCACAGCCATGGGAAGGAGAAGTCTATCACCAGTAAAGGACATGGTAAAGCAGTCCCAGAAGCTAAACAGGTTGGCCTGGTAACCCTGCGACCAGCAAACTTCACGGCGACACTTCTTCCACTGGCTACACGTCTGCCTGCCTCTGATCTGGACCAATGCTGCCATTATTCTCAATGAGAATTGGAACGACTGGAGAAAAGAGCCAGGGCCATTCCTGACTGGGGGAGTGGAAAAAATTTCAAGATGGGTTTTTGTGATTCCATCAGCATGGAGTGCTGCCTTCACCCGGGAGATACTCAAAGGTCTCATATGGCTGCTGAGGCTTTAGAAAAATTGCTCTCTACATAGGTATATAGTTCTATAACTCTTGATACTTAAGTGAACCCACCTGCATGTGGTGCTGAAAATAATGCACATCAAGGACCCCAAGTTTCTCTATAGGTTCAACATGTTGGAAATTTTCCATTTGAAGACATTCAGGTGGACCTCACTGAACTGCCAAGGGTACAAGGAAAACGGTGTCTGCTGTTGCTCATGGATGTACTTATTCAGGATAACCTGAAGCCTTTTCGTGTCAAACTGAAACATCTTGTGAGGTATCCAGGGCTCTTCTGAAATTATCCCAAGATACGGAATTTTTCTCTGTAGGTTCAGATAATAGTCCTGCTTTTGTGACTGACATTGTTCAATTAATAGCATGGGGACGTGGAATTATTTGGGAATTGCATACTGCTTACCAGCCCTAGGGTTCAGGAAAGGTTGAATGAATGAATGTGACTTTCTATCAGCCTTGTAGGTCCAGTACACCCCTATACACTTGAAGAGAATATCTGGGTAAAAGAATGGAACTTGCCACCTCTAAAACCCTGCTGGCAGGGACCTATCATCCTATCTACTGTCATCCTATCTACCACAGCAATTAAGGTAACTGGAGTCACCTCATGGATTCAGCACAGTTGGGTCAAATTAGTGATGCCAGTCCAGTCTATGACCTCTCCTTTTCCTGAATTACATGGATGAACTTGCTCATCTGACCAACCAAACCCCCTCTTACTGACTCTTCACTTGACAACTAGTGAGATGCCTTCCATTCGCCATACTCTAGCAGCATCTGAAAGCTGGCTAGTCTATGCTCAGCTGAAGCTTGAGGACATTGGCTCTTATGATACCCCTTTTTGTTTTGAACCTTTTTTGTTCTTCCTCCCTCCTTGCCTGAGCCTAACCCTAGCCCATTACCCCATGTAATCAATGAATGTGAGACTATCAGCCCCTAAGTTGCCAGGAAAATTAGTGATGGTGATGTTCTTGAGTTAATCAGAGCATCAAAGTGGAGAGAATGAAGGATGGTGACAGACAACCGCTTGGAGGGGGGGGTCTTAACAAACTTTGATCTAGTCTGCAAGTATATGGACCAGTACTTGATATCAGTCTTGCCCCAAAAGCAAAGGTAGCCCACCTGGGCCTCCAGAACAATGTGGACCTATATAAACCAACAACTTCCTCGAAATGATGTCCAGCCTTTGGATATGAATCTGCTGTGTCAATTACCAGTATGATTAAACCTTGTGTCCCTGTTTCCTTTTACATATCACAATAGTAATAATTGATTAGCATTATATATCACATGTTCCCATGAAAAGTACACAAACTCCATCAGTGTTACCATGATAGTCTTTGTGGACATAAAACAGTATTGAATCACACATGTGTCAGTAAGGAAGTCCATTTTCTACTTCCATTTACACTATGCTCCGTAAACTCTGTATTCATGTAGAGTTAAGTGTCTACTTAAGAGTTATAGGGAGACAGCTTACCATGCTTGGAAGGAAAAATAATGGTTACGTGCATGCCATTCTTCAGATCAGCTATTTGGGCAAGTAATTTAACCATTCTGAGTTTCAGTTTTTGTTCCTATGAAGTGGAAGTTGCTGCTCTCAGACTCTCATGGTGATTAAATGAAAAAAATATGTCATATACTTGAACATAAAGCATGACACACAACAAATGCTCAATAAAGCTGGATGCAGTGGCATGTGCCTGTAATTCAAGTGCTGGGAGGCAAGAGGCCTAGGATCACTTGAGGTCACAGGTTTGAGACTACACTGGGCAACACAGCGAGACCTGGTCTTGAAAAAGCAGCCGGGTGTGGTGGTGCGCGCCTGCAATCCCAGCTACCTGGGAGGCTGAGGCTGGGAATCACTTGAGTCTGTGGGATAGGTACTACCTACCCCAGGCAACATAGCGAGACCTAGTCTAAAAAAAAATTGCTCAATAAATACTAGCTCTAGCAATATAACCAACTAGAAGGAGTTCAAATATGTTCTGATTTGGCTTCTCATTCCTAATTATAGTACAAGTTCAATTGTGAGTAGCAGAAAATGTTTCTGCCTACAGCTTCGTTAAAGTTTATATTTACCTGGATGTTGTCAAAAATCACGAGATTTTTCAAGAGACATAGAGACATTTGACTTCTGTTTTGAGATTTTTTTCTCTCCTGTCTTCCTCCATCCCCCATCAGCTCAACAATTAGAACCCAGAAGCAAAGACAGAGAACTTGGGACCGTCAGATTAACTATCACCACTGCATCCTGCTCAATACATAAGGTAATTTACAGCAATCCTTAAGATAAAGCAGGAGGTAGAGAATCTCTTCATGTTTCCATTACAAAGTCCATAATTCTGCTTTACCCATAACTTATCCAAGGAAATAAATATTTTTGTGACAGGGTTGGTATCAACAGTTCCAGGTACGGTTCCTGGCACATTTTGATAGGATGAACCAAAATTATACTAAGATAACTCTCTCACTGAATAACACCTGGGCCACTAAGTTATAATAACTATGAAACTCACTGTGTCTTTGTGGTGTAGTTAATTAGCTTGTTTTGCTATTAATTGAATAGTTAGCAATTCAAGCCTATCCAGGAATGATTTTTGTCTCCAGCTAATTTCTTGGTGATGAAAATATTCTGCAATTAGTTCATGGTTGATGGTTTTCTAACATTGTACAAATACTAAATGCCACTGAATTGTACATATTAAAATCATGAATTTTATATCATGTTTTACTATAATAACAAAATTCCAATAGAAGCAACCCTGAGTTGTAACTATTTTTCCAACCCTGAGTTGTAACTATTTCTTCCTGACAAGTATACACTTAACATTTAATATGCCCTGAAAGCTGAATATGTACATAAACTTAAAAAAAATCTCTGTTCTGAGTGCTCCACTCAATAACATTTTGGCATCATCCAGGATTATGTGACTCATCCACATCCCTGTCTTGGGTTGCATTAAATATTGTATTAACTGCACAAGCATATACATTCCCTTGTAAGACTCTTTGGCCCTAGCATATATTTACCTAGTCTAGATAATTCTCCCATGGAAGGGGCAGTCTGGGAATGGGATGTATATCTGCCCTCTTTAAGGACATTGGTGGCTTTCTTAAAGGTGGGAAATAAGAGAAGGTCTGTAAGAGTTCCTGAGATTCTTCTTTCAGTCACGTAACTTCCCGGAAGTGGGGGACTCAACTCTCAGGTTTTCTGGACAAAGTCAATATTGCTCTGTTATAAAGATGATGAACGGTGTCAGGTCTGTTAAGACCTATACAAGCACAAGAGAAAGGAAGAATTTGGAAAGACTCACAAATGAGACAATATCTGCCAGAAATCCTTCAGGCAGAAGATGGTGAATATCTCTCACAAAAAGGCTTTAGGAAAAGCCAAAGAAGCTTCTTGCTGGTCAGGACTGGGCTTGGTGAGCAAGGAAGGATGACCTTGCTCACTTCCATCGTGGAGCCTGCCCTGTGTGCAAGATTTTGTTGTCATTCCAGCCAGATTTCAGCTGCTTCTTCTATGCCATGTCTTTACAGAAGAACGAAGGCTTGAGAAAGACAAATAAGGCTGTCATGACCACGGTAACCAGGATCAGGGAGAAGATGATCATGAGGAAGACATAAGTGGGGTGAGGGAGCGGTGGAGACAGTGGCTGCTCGGCTGGGATCATGTTGGTCAGGTTCAGCATGTAGCCCAATGTCCATCCAAGGCTGCTGCCATATACCTGGTAACAGTGAGGAGAGTATGTTGCTTCTGGGAGAAAATTAAATAAGTTTTCATTGCAACCCCACCCATTACACTTAGCAACCAGGGGGTCAAGAGCACCGTGTCTAGCTCTCTAAATGAACTGTTGATTTTAACAGGGAATATGCTCGTGAGGAAACAACCAGCACATGACTTACAAGGGAAATTTGGAACCTCACCACTGTATTCCCAAAATTCAGAAAGGAATTTGGTGACTGTCCAGTCTCCTTTCCAGGAGAGGTTAATTCAAATAGGCCCCTGGAGATGTGCATTCCTCTTTTGTTGTTCCTGTGAATGGAGTGGGTCAGGAAAGGGAGTAAGGGGATGTCAGGAAGCAAGCAAAGGATGAGAGGTTATTTACATCCACATCAGACCAGAGAGTCTCATGATAACTTCTTTATTATTCAAAAAATAATAGTGTTATATTGTGTTTTACTATATTAAAAACAAAACTGACTTCTTTATTATTCAATGAAGGGGGAAAATGGTGAATAAGCTCAGCAAGTTGATTTTATTTTTTGGAAAATGGGAGCCTGTGCATATGCTTGAGAAAAGATTCTTATTAAATAATAAAACATGGTCTGACCCTGCCATCTTTCTAGGACTATTTTGAGTTACCTCAAAGTATTCTGTGTTTGTCTATGAATAATGATTTTGGAAGTGTTTTAATTCCATTAGTTGTACATGGTCATGGTAGAAAAACCAGGAAGTATAAATAATGCTAAAAAGAAAGTAAAAACCATCTATTCTTCACCATTCAGAAGTTGCTGATGCTATCGCTTTGTAACATAGTCTTCCAGTGTTCTCTGCCTGTTTTTTCTTACAAAACATGGAAGTAAATTCATTGTAGAATCATTTACTTAGCAATATCTTGTAAATATCAGTCCATGTCTCTGAAAGGATTTCTACATCATCACCACTGGCATGAACTGCCCTATATGTTCAGTTTTACTCACTTTATATGATTATTTTATAAATAAATAAAATTGTTTATTTTATAAATCCCAGGAATGGAGTAATTAAATAAAATGATGTGCAGATTGTGAAGCCTCCATGTACATCTTGCCAAAACAATCTCCCCGAAGGTTGTGCCAATAACTGAAACTCCAGCCAGTACCATGTGGAAATAGCCCTGTGCCCTAAGCCCTTACCAGTGCTGGAAATTAATCATTTGTGAAAGATTGTGTTCCCTTCATTGGGAACTGGGACCTTATCTCACTGATTATGTCCAGTAAGTTTCCAGAGTCGGGAGCTATTCCCTTGGGGTGAGAAGACTTGAATCATTTACTGGAGTTTCAAGAATATAAATTGCTGGCAAATGCAACTTAGCCCTCAAACAGATAAAAACAAACCATGATAAATGAAAGTGAGGCAGGGTTATTAAAACAAGAAAAGATTTGTTTTTGAATTAGCAAGGTCAGTATTGAAAAAGTGTATTGTAACCTCACAATCTGCACATTATTTTATTTAACTACTCTCTTTCTAGGATTTATAAATAATCATATAAGGTGAGGAAAACTGAACATACAGGATAGTGTATCCTCAAGGCTTTTTACAGTACCTTTGACTCAAGGTTTTGTTTTGCTTAAAATCGCCATATTTAATAAAGCAGGTAAATTATTTTTATTAAAAGGGAGAACTGTTTTTCATCAAGTACAGGCTGCCCAAGAGTGGTGCCACCCAGGCCAATGTTTCTCCGTGACTGGACACCTCAAAGTGTCACTATGGAAAGTCTGCTGGTGGGGCTGGTGCTTTAATGCTCGGGCTAAGTCTGCCTGTTTAAGCAAAAACCCTCATTTGCAGCCAATCACCCCCATCTTCACATGGTCTTCAGATTAATCTACCCTAAAGCCATAATGAGCAAGGCCTTCACCATTTAGGGGACCATGATAATCCTTTTCACCTTTGTGGAAGAGCCCTCTGGAATAGATGTTGAAGTCATGCACAGAATGATTGTGGCTACAGAAAGACAGTTCTATTTAGCATCTGATTTTCTTGTAAGTAATTAGTCACTGATACGTGAGCAGAAAGGCAAGACAGAGAAAGCTGGCAGCTCTCCTGAGGATAACCACAGCCACCTGGTCAACCTACCCAGGAGGACTTGGCACAAAATGCCAGCTTGTTTAGAGGTGAGGTGACAGAACAGGACATGAAGCCAGAACTTAAGTCAGACGGACTCTACCTCTTGCACATCCTGTGCTGCTCTGGTCATTCCCACCCAACCTCCCAACAACTTCACAGGTGCCCAAATTACCTGGTTCAGAAAATGAACATCCATCCATTTCTGACTTTTGAAATTATACTTATTCAGGAGCAAGATAATGTACGTGCCAGAAAAGCAGTATTCACTCAGGTACTTCTCTTTCACATCAGGAAATGTTTTCTTCAGCTGGAAATGAAGGAATTATATTTGTACAACAGACTCTTCTCTTTACTCTCTTTCAAAGTATTACAGCTGATGACAGGAGGAGGAAGCCCCCACTCATATGGGCCTCAGAGCTTGGCCTCTCCAGAGGGTTTGCAGGTGCCACTGCTCTTCATCAGGTTTTCTAGTTTAGGGTTTGTTAAGACACTTTTCCTCTATAGGGTACTATATTAATAAGTTATCCAGTAAAAAAGAGTTTGTGGTCAAGTTGGCCCATCCTTTGTGAAACATGAGTTTTACATTCACATTAGCGTATTAAAAGCTTTCTTGCAAGAAGGAGATATGTTTATCTTTATTTAATCAGAGATATCTATATTTCTTGAGCAGAATCTGTATGTTCTGGGTTCAGAGCCGCGATAAGCAACTAATGGAAAAAGTATCCTAAAAAGCCTTGCTACTTAGTTTCATCCCTGGACTAGTAGCATCCCCATCCCCTGAGGAGAGCTTGTTAGTGCTCTCCTCAGAACTACCAACAAGGTGATCATGTACACAGTTTGAGAAATTCAGCTGGGAATACTGTTTAGGAAGCATTTTGCTAAGGATTGCTGAAGTACCAACATTTTGCCTTCTGTCCCCTATCCTACCTCATCTCTCTCTCTCTTTTTGTTATCTGACTTAGGCAAAGGAGTATTGTATATGTTTCTATTCAGGTACTACTGAATGAAGATATTAAGAACCGCCTGCCAACCCTGTCCTTATGGCTCCAAGCTGTTGTAAATATGTGCCCAGATAGCCACACTTGCTGGTCGACTCTCCTGCCCTCAATTAGAGGCAACATCTCTATCTCAACCCAGTTGTGTCTGCTGCCCTGTTCCTTAGCACTTGAAATAGGCATTCCCCCTAAGATGTCCTGGGAAGAGAAAGAATTCGCATTTGTGAAACATTCAGCATGTGCGAAGAATTATGCTGGGTATTTTATGTGTGGTTTCCCAGCTGCCTGCCTGCCCCACCCTGTCATCTATGTATCTCTCCCCTTTCAGTGAATACCTCATCTTTAAAGGTTAATTGCTGGCTGGGCGCTGTTTCTCACTCAGCTTCAGCCAGTCTCCTGTCTCTGGAAGGTTAAGCCCATACCTTGCCTACCTTCTACTCTGATAGAATTCTTTCAATGGGTCTGCTTGAAACCTGTCTTTTTATCAGGGTCCTGGAAATGATACTCTTTGATGAACAACTCTGCCTGCAATATCCTCCTGAGACCTTCGTGTGACTACAACTGATTTGGTCTCTTCAGGTCCCTGCCACTTTCTTTTAGTGACTGGACTCTGCTTTTCCTTTGTGGAAAGAGATTACATCATTGGATGTAATCTCAACGGACTTGTTGAGGACCCATTTTGGAACACAAAATTCCAAAAATCCAACTGGACTCAATTTAAAACTGCTGCCCCCTACTCTACCTCCCTTCCCCCCAAAGGTTGCATAGGTTCTGAAAGACTGGTCTTTATCTCGAGGAGCATCATTGTGCCCTAATTTCCTTATAACTTTGCGCTTCCTCCTGCTGAAGAGCTATACTGCAGATTAGGCTCTGTGGCCTAACCTGCTAAGGTTAGTGTAGGGTAAATGAGTGTGGTCAGGTTTCTTCCTCCATTAGCCTATAAAACCAGCACCTGGGGTATTGCGTCTTCCCCATGATTGTGTGGCCCAGTGGGTGTGCATATGTGTAAGTGTGCACACCTGAACCTAGGAGAGAGGCGATAAAGAGGCACAGAGAGCCAGAGCATGAGAGAACACCAGAGAGAGCAAGCCCAGATAAAGAGTGTGAAGCTTCCGGGGGGCATGGGGGGGTTGCTGCCTTCTGGCACCACCACTGCCACCCCCTCTCCACCGCCCCAATCCAGGTCATGACCCTGCCCTACCCTGCCTGACATGTCTTTGTAACTGCTAAAACCAATAATCTACACAGATTGGTGAGCCTGATGCCTGTGCACTACAATTGGCATCAATAAAAGGCTGCTTCCCTTACAATTACTCATGGTAGCAGTCAGTAATATAGAAGTCAAAGACACTAATCAATCTGGTTTTCAGTCTAGAACCGATCATGGACTCAACAAGATATACCCTCTAGTTGGGGGAATGGTCCTCCCACCACTCTCCCTCACCTATCTGTCCCTCCTCTTTCTTCATTCCCTGGGCAGCAGGACCAGGTTTTGTCCTGCCCATATCATTTCCCTTTATCATTTCTCGTGTGAAAGGATTTGGCAAATTTTCCAGAATAGGATGCATTTTCCTACAAAGGCTAAAAGTGCCTGAGGTTGAATGTCAGGATTTAGAGTATATGGAGAATTTTTTTTTTTTTAGACTAGGTCTCACTATTTTGCCTGTGGAACCGCAGGCTCACATTGCCCATACTACCACAGACTCAAGCAATCCCCACCCTCAGCTTCCCAGGTAGCTGGAATTACAGGCATGCGCCACCGAGCCCAGCTATTTTTTTGGGACTAGGTCTCACTAAGTTGCCTCAGGTGGGTCTCGAATGGTGATTCCCAAGTCCCAGCCATGACTCCATAGCTGTCGCTTATAGGCATGTGACACCGTGCCCGGCTGTATATGGAGAATTTTATTTTTACTGAGAATTTTAAACATTGTTCTTGTTCTTGGGCTAACTACATCTTAGATGACCAGATTTTTCAGATTAAAAAGTGTTTATGTTTTGGATACAAAAGACTTGTACCGGTCCTCCAATTTACCTACCAGAAGACAAGTATGAATGTCCTTTTCATTCATTTTCCCAGTCTCACCAGTTCAGGGACCCAAGGACTTGGGTTTCATGTCATTCCCCTGCCAAGACAGGGACAGGCAGCTCAACATAATATGTGTAGAGCATCTAGCCCATTTCTCAGCACATAGTATATTCTTAACAAATGTTCATTTATCTCTGCCAAAGATATCTAGAAGGTATATTCTCAAAGTCAAGATACTCTGGAGTTGGAACCTTCTTTATGATAAGATTAGCAAGAAAGATAAGAAGAGTCACCCTACAATAGGGTGTGTGATAAGACTATCCTTTCCATGTTGGCTGGCAACAGAGTTGGGAAAAATGAACCTTGGGTCATAGATACACTTCAACATCATCTCATTCTGCAAAATCCCCCTTCTCCAATGCACCTTCCCTCCATCTTCCCAAATGGAGGGAATTTCCCGAATTTCTACTAAATGCCAGTCTCTGAGTTTACTTGCAAGGTCTCTGAGCAATTTCACACATGGTTTATCTCAGCAGACCTACAGAGCTGCATATGTGTTCCCAACCTAATCTGATGAGATAAAGTAGGTGAGGGTGAGAAAATCTGACAGAACTTATACTCTGAACAAGAAGTCATTTTTTTTTTCAGAGTGGCCAAAATCTACTCTCTCAGCAGTCATATACAGGCCCTGTCTCAAGTTGCCTCAAATGCAAGATGCTCATCTTCTTCTATAGATCACCACCTGCAAAAAATGCTGCAAAAATGTTTTCTTCTTCAGTGTTTTGTAAATGGAAAAGGCCAATACTTATTTGAGCAGTCTTTCAAAAAACCCTGAATATCCCTAAAAGTTCCAACTCTTAGGGAGATCCCAAGCCTCCAAGGTCTTACACAACCTTTTTCCCCTTATGTCAGTGCCAAGGAGAAGAACATCCATTTTAATTAACTGCATTTCTTAAGTATAAAAACAGTTCACTTTTGCAACTGTGTCAAATTAACACAGCTGCTGTGCTCCACTCTCCTAGCTCACCTGTCTTTTTAAAATCAGAAAAGAAACCCCTTTCCTCCCCTTTTTCAAAACATCTGTCAGATAGAGTTAGATCTTTAATAACTCAGTGCCTCTGACAATAAAAAATTGTTTCAAATTGATGATTAAGTAGGAGATCTAAAAGACTTGGGGAATGGAGAAAGCTTACCAAAAAAGTGTCTGTGGCCGATTCTGTAAATTGTCTTCCTTGCTAATACAACTCTGATTTTGCCGTGGAGGGGGGAGGGGTGGAAAGTAGAACAAGAGGGGTCTACTGCTCTAAGCTGTTCATAAAATCATGTGCCTGCTTTCCTAATCAGTCCTGGCCAATAAAATTATAGGAGAAAGACTAGTAAGGAACTTTGGAGTAGCTTTTGCTTTCTTTAAAAAAGGAACAGATGAAGGGTTATACCCTTGATCATGATCATGGTTATCATCTCTGAGGATATCTTGTACCCATGAGGAAACAGACAACACCAGAACTGAAGAAGAAATGACTGAGATAGAGTCAAGCTGTTGATCCCATGTCAGTAGTTGCCTAGGGTCAGTCTTTGTATTAAGCAAGAAAAATAGACTTTTTTTTGTTTAAAAAGGTCAAGAAAAAGTCAAAGCTAGCAAACTACCCATAGATTTGAGGCTTATAGTAAGGAAAGGAGAGGGAGGGGGTCAAAACAGGAGAGGAATGACCACCAAGGAAAATGGTGATGATAGTGCATGGATAGTATGTTGGTGGGAGAATCAAGGGGACTACAATGATGTAAGGGAAAATATTCAATTTAGTTAATAACATTGTAATAAGTAAAATTTTTAAATTAAAAAATTGTCTTTTTTTATTATTAAGTCATTGTATGCCAAGTTATTAAGGAATGGCAGTGAACTTATTCCTGACTATGCATCATTAGACTTCTCTAACATGTTTGCTGGCTTTTGGTCAAATTAACACAATTTGAAAAGTGAACCCACCCCCTCCACACTGTTGAGGGCACAGGACAGTGCATAAAGTCTGCTGTTCTAGCCACTTACCTCTTCCCAAGACCGAGCACAATACTCTTCCATCATGTTATGTACTACATCATTGGGGAGTCCCTCAGTTGTAAGGTTTAAAAATTTCATCACATAATAATAAGCTGAAAATGCCTGCAAAAGAGAAAAATACAGAATTTTCCACTATATCTGGTATACACAGACAGGCTCTAGTGCACTCTCCAGAAGACCATACCCCGCATGAAAGTGCCTAGTAATTTCTGTTGACTGAAATAATGGACCAAGTAACATTCCAGACCCCAAAGTGGCTTCCTTCCAGAAAGAGGGGTCACTTTGCTGCTGACTTGCATTTCTGAGCCACTTGGTGACCAATTTTCTCTATGATATTAATGGGAGAGTTGGGAAGAAAATAAAGATGGAAAAAAGAGAAGAGTAAGGAGCTACAAAAATTCCATCATTGGAAAATTAAGCATTAAGGCCTGCATTCAGGAGAGGCTCCCACAGCACCTGGGCCGCTGGCAGGGGTAGGGGTGAGCACCACAGCAGTATTTCAGGCTGAGAGGGCTGCCTTTAGCTCCTTAGGTGTCCAGAGGTAGGGCAGCACCCCTGCTGGTGCCAGGGTTCCAGTGGGGGGGGTCCCCTGCTTCACTCCCACTTCTGTCAGATCTCACTAGGAATGATAAAACCAACAATCCACCAGCAGACATATATGAGAAGTACAAACAAAGTCCCTGGGTATAATCATCACCTAGGTAGGACCCAAAAAGAGCATGATCAGTGATCAGAACCACTAGTCACAGAAGTGACCTGGTAAAGAGCTTCACCTATAATGTTCTGGGGGCTAAAGAACCAAGGCCCTGATCTGGAAATGCCACCAACATGAGCGAAGTGCCCTCCTCTTCCATTGGGGGAGGAAAGTCACAGAGAAGGGGCTGTGGCCCCCCCAACAGAAGTGTAAACCACAAGGGCGGAGCAGAGCTGAACAGAGCTGAACAAACCTCCTACTGGAGTCTGTCCCCACCAGGGGACCTCTCTAATGTCAATGGCCAAGAGTTGGGATGCCAATGCAATATTTTAAATATTTAAATATTTAAATATTTTAAATAAATATCCAATTGGAAAACTTTATAAAAGGTATTGAGAATTATGTATAGCAAAATTATGTTTTGTCCTTTTTGTTTTTTTCACTTATCTTTTATAATGTAATGTATATGCTTTCTTTATAATAAATATTTATTGTAGATCTAGCATGTGCTAGGTACATACAACTGAAGCATTTTCAAAAATCATTATCATTTATGAGAACTACAGAAAAAGCTAAAAATACAAGAGCAAAAATGAAAGTATTTGATAAAAATGAACCCCAAATCTCACCAATTAGAAACAACTCTTATTAATTATTAACTTCTGATTACTTTTCCTCCATTCTAATAGATACATACAATTTTTATTATACTTTATACTACCATATAACTACCCTTTTTTATAGCATGGGTTAAAAGCGGGAAAATTAGTACAGCATAGCTGCTAGATGAGGAACTCAAACCCTCACTGTGATACATTTTCTTTCTCATCCTAATGGTGCCATTTTTTAGAGGAAATCATTTTGGAGGTCACAGGAGTTCAATTGTTTATTCAGCAAACACCCTGAGTGTGCTAGGCACTGAGCTGAGTCCGGAAGCTTCCTAAGAGCTAGAAGTGGTTTGAATAGGATTAATTTTGCCTACAATAAAATTTCCAAACCAGTAGCAAATGTAGAAACTTCTGTCTCAAACCAGCCAAACTATGTTCCTATATAATTCTCATGGCTAACTATATACAGGGAGGCAAAGACACAGGAGACCAAAAAGAAATGGAGTAGCAGGAATGCCAGTGGGGTGGTTGGGAGGGGGGCTCAATTATCCCTCAGAGAACAAGAAATATACCCTGTACTAGGCCAATTCCTACTAACAACAGGCCTTATCCTTCAATTCCAGCCAAAATATGCCTTCTATCAGCATCTTAAAATGACATCATTAAAAAATATTCCTGTACATATGTAATACACCTAACTTAACAGAAATAAGGGTTCATATACTTGTCTTTTTTTGATGTGTTCTTTTCTTTTTCATTATTTTTTGGTGTCATTTTCTCCTCCATATCTAGTTCCAGTAGGAACCTATACTACTAACTTATTATAAAGCCTTCCATTTTTTCTCCCATTGCTCATATAATCATATACAAAGGATTTGTGTTTATATATATATATTTTAAGTTTTTAATACTATTGAAATAAAAGTGCATCAAATTTTTATGTTCTATTGTGGCTATATGAAAATGCAGTTATAATTTGCTAACATTAATATTTGTTATTATATATAATAGTTTTTCCTTGTCATTTTTTCTTGCACAATCACACTGCAAGATAGAATAATTTTATTGCTTCCTTTCAAATTATTAGCCCTTTTACTATTTTTTATTTCTTTCTTTTTCAAAATTAGATTATTTATATATACATTTCACATCTTTGTGATCTCCGGGGTTGACCCCCCCCCTCTCTTTCTATTCCCACCCTGTCCCAGGTCCCCTGCCCCCTATTGTATTCTTTAATTTGGTTGTTAGCTTGTTTTGACTTTTTTTCATGGCTTTTTGTTTATCTTTCCCATGTCCCATATAATAATTACATGGGAAAAGATTTGTTTTTTAAATGAAATTTTAAATACCAACTGAATCTAGTCTTTCTCCCTTGACAATCTTTTGTGGAAATCCTTTCCAGTTAGCTGGAGGCAACCAAATGGCCACCGGAGAGTCCATGGCTTCATGTTTCATGATTCACTTTACTATCCCCCACTGGAGGGCATGATTTTGAGTCCAGGATTTTTTTTTCCATCTGAGCAAGGTTGCTGTAATAAACACCTCTATACATTCAGCCTTTGAACTAGTTTGTTCACTAATTCCTTTGGGGAGGTTGAGCTCCCTAGGAGCTCTGAAAGGCAGCCTCTGTGCATCCCTTGAACTCAAGAATTCCAGCACTTTCAGTATTGTATTCCAGTTGCATAACAAGATTGTGGTATGACCCTATGTCTACAATCTTTTTGGTTTTTTTTTTTTTTTTTTTTTTTTGAGACTAAGTCTCGCTATTTTTGCCCATGGAACCACAGGCTCACGTTGCCTGGGGTACCATGGACTCAAGCAATCCCCAGTCTCAGTATCCCAGGTAGCTAGGATTACAGTTGTGCGCCACCACACCCAGCTATTTTTTGGGACTAGGTCCCACTGTGTTGCCCTGGGCGGGACTCAAACTGTGATCCCCAGACCCTGCCACAGCTCCATAAGCTGTTGCTTACAGACATGTGCCACCGTGCCGGACTTATGTCTACAATCTTAACCCAAACCGTGTAAATTTACGTGCATCTCTGTGTTCACTGCAACATTGTTTACAATAGCCAAGACAGGGAAACATTCTAAGTGTCCACCAACAGATGAATGAACAAAGATGTGAGATACACACACCCAGGAAAACTACTTACTTTAAAAACAGAAATCGTGCCATTTATGACAACACAGATAATTTACAAGGTATTATGCTAAGTGAAAAAAGTCAGGTGAAGAAAGACAAATACTGTATGATTTTACTCAGGCAGAATTAAAAGAAACAAAGCAAATTAACTAAACAAAACAAAAAATTCTTAGGTAAGTAAACAGATTGTGGTTACAAAAAAGGGTTGGGGGCTGGGCGACATCTGTAAAGGAACTCAAGTGTATTGGTGATGGGTGAAAATGAGAATTTCGGTGGTGATAATGTAGTTTTTACAGATGCTGAGTTAGAATGCTATCCACCTGGGGAGCTGTGCAAACTGATCAGCACGTGCCCGCAGCTGCCAGCTGGCCTTGGCTGGCAGCTGCACCCATTCTATATATACCGAGCACCCTCTGCTGTCAAGCTGGCTGGTAATAGGGCCTCAGGGACCTGTCTGGGAGACCCGGGCAAGATTGGATCCATGGATCCACTCAGGGTCTGGGAATAGTTTGTGGTGGGGGGTGAGGATGGTGAGGGAGCAGGACACCCTCACCGTTTCACTCTCACTCCACTTAGTCCAGGAGGAGTAAGAAAACACAAACATTGCAAACAGTGACATAGAACACACCAGATAAGGACCCTGCCAGTACATCTGGGCAGAACACAGGAGAAGGATCATCGAGAAAGATGGAACATAATGGACTGGAGAAATGACCATGGTGATAAATGCACCTACGACCTCATCAGGAATGGATGAACCAAGACCCTATTTTGGGATCTGCCACCCAAGAAAACAAGGAGCCCCTCCCCATTCGTGGGAGAGAAGGTCCACAGAGTTGGAGAATTGACTCCGCAACAAATCTGCAAACTGAGGGAGTAGAGATGATCCATAAAGGCATTCGGTAGATGCCAACCCTCACTGAGAAATCTCATTACCGAAAATGACTGGGAGCAAGGCCCCCCAAGCCAGAAGGCAGAGCTATGGGGTAAAGAGGCAGCGGATATGCAGGGAAAATGGACTGGAGAGGGTAGCCAGCGATGAGAAGACATTGATAAATCTCAAATGAGCATGGACAGGCTGCCCAATGCAAAGCTAAGACTACAAACCTTTACACACGGTAGGCTGTGTACCAAGAACACAGTCCTTCACCCATCAAATAGACACAACCACAGAAAAGGAAGAGACCAATGGGCTCAACATAAATCAGTGAACAAGAAAGGAGGCGAGTGAACGGAAGGGGTATCAGGGACTGGGGGGAGGGAAAGCATCCCAGTAACCATTTATATATGTAAGAAATCTTTTAAAAAATGAATAAAGCTTTAAAAAAAGAGAATGTTATACAGATGAAACGTATATACTGCTGTAAGCCAATGTTACCTCAATAAGATTTTTATTTCAAAACATTGCATTTTAAAAAATATGTGACCAAAGACATTGCTTAGTAAAATCTCTTCAAAAATACCCTTGGGATTCATTTTTGGAATAAGTGTACTTTCTCCTAGAATCTGTTATACTTGATATCATAAAAATTATGAATCTGATTGTATTTTTCTCTTCGGCCACTAGAAAGCTCAGAACTAAATACATAAATTTTTAATGTTTAATACTGTCTCGTTGAATTTATTTATCCCCTTTCCTGTTTATATAAATGATACAATGTGGCCTTTAAAAAACATTCCTAAATTACTTCATAAGTAATTCCCCACACATGTTCATTCTTTCTTTTTGGTGTTTCTAATTTGCCTACAAATTGGATTCTGTAGCAAGCAAAGCCATGGTGTGGTCAAACTGACAAAAAACACTGCCAGTTTTTAATACTCTGTACAAATAAGAATGAGATCATCTGAGATGAATACAACTGTGGGAATAACTCCCTTCCTGCAAATTTTCTGTGACTTGAGCATAACCAGGTTGATAATAGGGTTGCAAGTTGTTTTGAGTTTTGCAGGAAGTTAAGCTTCAAGATGCAGGACTTGGCAATGGGAACTCCTTGCAGGAATGGCAGCTTAGGATCATAGTAAAAGAAAGAGCTCGCCTTTTTAAGGGATCACCTTGTGAAAGGTTATGTTAGCTTTTTGCTTTTCTCAGTGATGTGCTCAAGCAGGTCGTGTCTACTTACAGGGTGTAATTGTTAAGTTTTCAGGATTTTTGTGAGTTTGTTGATGTCATGTTGATAGCTTAAAATGGGCTGTGGTAGAAGTACTTATACCTTGCTAATTCCAAATGCCACAGGTTGACCCTTTTAGTGCCAGATTGTTAGTTGTTAGACATTTACCACTTTACCACTGTTTGTGGGAGATACACATGTCTATCTTCACTGCATATTAATACCAAATAATCTTTAGACATGAGGGAGAAATTACAGAGGGGACAAAAAGTATCTGAAACTGATAAAAAAAAAAACTGCCAGTGCAGAAGTAAGTACAATACAGTGCCAACCTTAGGGCTATTATCAAAGAAGAAAGATCATAGTCAGAGGAAGGTAATGAGCTAATCTAAGGAGATGGTCAAACTGAGATTCAGAAGACTGCCAAGAACAATTTCAATAAGGACAAAACAGAAATGCTTACAAAGGGTGTTCAAAGTTCCTCCATTCTTTCCAGCTCCACCTTTTCAAACCTTCCTTGGAAAATTCATATTCAAGAGCAAGACATTCCCACACCACCACCATTCACATAGGAAGGGTTTGTTTATTCTAGCTTGAAGGCGAGTACTGGGCCATGTTTCCCAGGAGGGAAAGATTTCAGAAATTTTAACAAGCTAACATACAAGAGTATATTCCCTTTCTTTCAGATACACTTTCTGGCAGTGACTGGAATGGAAAGGACCCTTTGTTGTTTCCAGCATTTCTGGCTACCTTCTTCCCCTCCTTTTTCCTCCCACAGTTGAATTCCCCCACAGTGGATCCACAGTTGAATCCACAGGTAGGGTCTTAGCCCAAAAATATCTAAAATGAGCAGCTAGTGCAAACCCACTTATGGGACATTCATAGTGACTTAAGGTTCCAATTTGATCTAGTTTTGGGTTTGGAACCAATCAATAACACAGTTTAATTCTATCTGTCACTGTCCTGTCATATATTTGTCTCAGGAACCTGGAGGGGAGGAAAACTCTGACTGGTTGTGGACTAGGTCAATATGAACTCATAATACCATCTAGTGTTCTTTCTCTGGAAGCCAAGGAAATGAAGAGCTTGTACAGTGCTTGTGATTAAACAAGAATTTAAACCAGGCACAATCACTAAATAAACTGTACTCTCCTCAGGAAGTTTTATCTCTGACATGCCTACGCCAGGAGACCTTGGGAGAAACTTTCCTTCAAGGGTCCTAGAAAGGGAGTTGATCCTCTCTTTTTATATGTTGATCTGTCTTCCGAAAATGGGAGACTGTGAAGGCAGACTAAACCCTTATGTCTTTGAATGCTATTTAAAGAGATTAAATACAGTATATATACATATATACAGACATACATACATATGTACATACACAATAGTCAATAATTGGTACTTGACTGATTATAGCTGACTCTAGCTAAATTATGCAATATACAACTAAACTATGATTACAATAATGCTTGATCTCTAGGACTGAGATATGAAATTTGAATAATGAGTAGATCAAGGAGAAAACCTTTTACCTCTGTTCAAATACTTTATCTTATTCTAGAGTAATACATGAAAGAAGGAATTTGGTTGTAGATCCTAAAGTTCCACATTTCTTCAAAATGTAATGAAAATGAAGCCATTTTTCAGGTTTCCTCGGGGCTTTCTATGTTTCTACCTTCTAAATTCTTTATAGAGGAAAATCCACAGCTGAGACATCTAACTACTGCTTCTCTTTCTTCTGACATCTGAGAAGCCACTGCTGCAGACCCTAATCTGTGTCGCTACCACAGCCAGCCCCTTTCTCCTGCCTTACAGATTCTTGATCCTACCCAAGGAGGGAAGCAATGATCAGGAAAGACTCCCCAGTACTGGGAGATGCACAATGACTGTTCATGGTTTAAGCCAATCATGATAATCATTCCTCTTGATTACAAATTAATTTAGAGAATGCATTGCACCAAAGTCTGGCCACTGGCAGCTGGAAGATGTTTGTTGGCACTCATACAAAATGAGAGACAGATGTATGTAAGAGCTACTTCCTCCCTTCTTGCTTTGGCTTTGCATGTACAGATTTTATCTTAGAGCAGAAGTTGCCATTTTTGCACCACCACAAGGCTAAGAGGATAATAGGAAAGTTGATCCCAAGTCCTGACATCATTAAGCCAAAGAACCAACCCTGAATTATCTACTTCAAGATTTATTATCATGTGAGAGAAAAATGATCTCTAATATGTAAACACATTGTAGGCATGGATTCTGTAACTTCAGCCAAAGGCATCCAAACAAATTTTTTGGAAATTATTTTACAAACTTACCGCAAAATGCCCTCTGACTATTGGTATGTAAACCCCATCCAAGGTACAGTGGGTGAAAAAGCAGCTTTTGTTTGAGAAGAGTTGATTTTCAATGCTTTGCAGGCATTGTTGATAGTTTCCAGTGCCACGGATTTCAACTGTGTCCATTCTACTCAGCTTGGTTTTCTCAATGCAGGGACTTGATAAAAAGTCATTCATGTCCACTGACCTCTTATATCCAGAGTGAAAGCATGGGTCCAAGAGGAATCCAGTTGAATTCTGAAAGAAAAAAATCACTTGAAGACATCACATGTGAATGTTTGGTTGCAAAAGCACCAGTTTGTCTTCATTTAGATGGAGAAATTGTGGACTCAGCTTTATGGCTGAGCATATCCCTGCTTCCTTCATTTTTTTTTTAACTCCTGGGAAGAGTCAGGTTTATATAAGAGGAACTGGAATTGGTATCAGATGTGAATTAATTTTCACTATTGATAGAAAACTAATATAGTTAAAACTTCATCCTGAAATTCCATTAGTTTGGAATGTCCCTGAATGCTTAATCACATAGGTCACACACAGGTCAGAGCAGATTGATAAGGAAAACTCTAGGCTCTCACAATTTTGAACTTGAGATAGTTCTCCAGAAATCAGCCTATGACCCCCCAACCTCGCCACCTCCAAACAAAAAAAATATCAGATGCTTCAAGAGCTAAGAATACCTTTAGATCACTTAGGCCAGGAGTATCAGAATGATTTGTAACCCAAACTCAGCGAGCACAAGAAAGAACTCCTGTCCATAAGAGGCATATTAGAGGCTGGGCACGGTGGCTCCTGCCTGTAAGTTTCAGCCTATGAAGCAGCAGGGACCAGGGATCGCGGTTTGAGTCCCGCCTGGGGCCTGTAGTGAGACCTAGTTCCAAAAAACAATAGCTGGTGTGGTGCGCGCCTGTAATCCCAGCTACCTGGGAAGCTGAGGCTGGGGATTGCTTGAGTCTGTGGTACCCCAGGCAACGAAAGCCTGCAGTTCCATGGGCAAAAACAGGGAGACCTAGTCTCAAAAAAAAAAAAAAAAAAAAAAGGTATATTAGAGCCTACCCTCATTAAAAAAATGTCATTTTTTTATGGATAGTACCTCTGAGAACCAGAAAGAGGACTTTGGAGAAGAGCAGCGATATGACTGTCCTTTCAGTGGACATGGGGAACAGCTATATACAATGTTTTGCTCTAGGTTTGCCAGCCATGTACTTGAATGATTTTGAGTATATTTAACTTTTCTCCCCTTCAAAGTGCAGAAAAAGCCTGGAGACAGGATTGGAAGGGGTGATTGATGTATTTTGTGCTCCTGTCCCCTCTCCATGTTTCTAACAACCTGTTTCTGCAGTTTGTAGGAAATGGATATTAAAGTGGTAAAGAACTTACTAATTGCAAGCACACACACATATACACACAAGCACAAGCACACGGTTCACCCACAATGAATTTTCACTGTCAACCCCACAAGTGTAAGAAGTTATTTTCCAAGAAACGGTTTGAGTCATGTCCTTGGAGATAGTTTGGAAAACAAAGATAGCAGGCAATTTCTGAATAGAATGATTCATGAGAAAGACACATAATTGGAGGTAACAGAAGAAATGATGTTTGCTATTTGGAAATTTGTATCCAGGGTGTAACACATTCCCTTTGAAAATTTATAATTGAGGCTAAATATATTAATTATTCAGATGTTATCTCAGATGTGGTACTTGTCAAAAACAGAGAGTTGTTTTCCCAAAGGACATCATGTTCAAAGTGCTTAGTAACAGATGTTATTTAAGTTCCTTTTAAGTATTACTCCACTGCTTCAACTTGGACCTTTTCTATTAAATATGCATTGCCTTGACCAAGTTAAAGAAAAAAAGAATGATTCATAAGGGTTGACCAGAGGCACTTAGATATTCTGCCTGAAAAAAGCTTGGGAACCTCATAACAATTACTGAAATAGAGTGAGAAAGCAACAGGATGTGAGGGCTAGCAACACAGATGTGGGAAAAACAGATGTGGATTGAGTTATACTTGCCTTACTTTCGTAGGCCAGCTTCCTCAAGAGTGCTTGATCCTTCCCATAACACAAGAAGCTGTGTGTAAATAAAGAATAGCCTTTGCCATAGAGCTGAAGGTACATATAGTCTTCTGAAGGATCATCAGAAGACTTGTTATGCTCGAAAGTTATTTGTGTAGAGGCTCCCCCAAGGTCTAAAGCTCCAAGAGTTCCACTTAAAGACTGTTCGTGTGGACTTAGGTTCAACCAACTCAGTTTCTAAAAGAGAATATATTCACAAGTGAAAAGAGATCCAGGACACCTCCCTTGCACACTATTTATTGGATTCAAGGATTTCTGATGGTAAAGGGGCAGGGGCAAAAGGGTGACACAAAGTTCACTGGGGTTCCTGTGTCTGTATCAATCAACAGCAAGAAAAGAGGGGCTCCAAAGAAAGAGTTCAGACTCCAATTAATGTAGAAGTAACGCAGCCAGTGCTAACAAATAGGAGGAGTCTGTGGTCAGAAGGAGTCAAGTTCAAATTCTCTTTCATTTGCTTATTAGTTTTGTGACCTTGAACAAAATAATTACCTTCTTTGGACCTCAATTTGGGGCTACAAAATGAAATGAAAAAACACCTCACCTGGTTGTTTTGAAGATGAAATGTGGCAGTACTAGAAAAAGGCCTAACATAGCACAAGATATGACACTGAGCAGATAATTAGCTATTCTTGTTTTTATGATAAATTTTTAATTCCTCTATGTCTTCCTCTAAGGCGAAGATACAGCTTCCTTATTTACATGCTGTAAAAGCTCTTACAACAGAATTGTATTGCTGGTGACGGGGGCAATTTAATTCGTTCTCACCCATCATTTGTATTGACTATGGTCTAAATACTGAGATAGCAATGGCATTGGCATTTGGGAAACTGTGAGACAATCACCTGAGTGAATCTTCCCAGCAGATAGTTGATAGTAACCCAGCCAAAGATACCTTCCTCTTTCCCAGAAAGGATTCTAGCACCCTGAAAGTCAAAGGGGTACTTGTTGAGGCTCTTTGTCACTGTGTTCATCACCTTGTTAGCAGTCCATTTATCTTCCATGCTGCACAAAAGAAGAGTTGAGTTACTAGTTCTGTCGTGAAAATTACAACTACCTGTTTCAGCTAGAGCTTCCAGCCAGTTCTAGGTAGGAAACCTATCACTGGAAGAAACAGAGGTGGAGATCACATGGCTGTCTAAGGGTCCTCTTTCAGGGGAAGTAGAACTCGCTATTTGGCCACCTCTTCCCAAAGTCAAGTTCTTCCTATCCCTCCACAGGTTGGTCTTCTTAAAATAACATTTGTAGTAGTAGTAGCATCTGGATATTGTTTCATCATCACACCTAAAATTGATGTGTGCTATGTTAGCCACTGATGGTGGTTCCTAGCTAGTTCTATAGCTGCGCTCTACATGGCTGGTCTTCTTAAAATAACATTGGTAGTAGTAGCTGGGTATTATTCATCATCACACCTAAAATTGATGTGTGCTCCATTAGTCACTGAGGGCAGTTCCTAGCTAGTAGTTTAGCCGGGATCTACTTGAGGTTTTATTTTTATTATTTTTTTCTACTTGAGATTGTAAATTAGAACTCCAGTTGCAAATACCCTGGAACAGATACATTTGGTGCCAGACTGGGAAAAAAAAAACCTTCCTCACCCAGTTCTTGGGTTTGAGATTTTTTTTAAATCATTGTTTTCATTGAGGTAACACTGGCTTACAATATGGTCACTTTTATAGATTTTTGGCCCTGAAAATGAAATCCTTCAGGTTGTCATAATGAACTTATGATGTGATTGCTTCCTGGGGGCAAGTGCTGCAGTATTGAAAGTCTCTCATGTGAATGGCTTCCCCACTCAAGCAATTGGCCCCTGTCTCCCTAGTTTCTTTCTCCTCCATTCCACCTTCTCTCTGAGTGTTATCAGTTATGGAACACTCTTCAGTGATATTCTTGAATGACTTTTATTATCTCCCAGATAAATTCCAATCTCACCTACACACCCCCTCCCCCTGCTGCCCTGGTTTGGCTCACAAAGCACTCTGTGATCTGGACCCTGCCTTCTCAGATTCCACGCAAAATCTCACCTCTATCATTTACTAAGTGCCTGACTTTGGATGACCTACTTAACATTTATAAGTCACAAATTTTTATCTGGTCAATAATAGTAATACCACTTAGTTCATAGAATTAAGTTGAAATTAAATTAAATTGAAATTAAATTGAAGCATAGTGCTGAACAAGGGCTCAACAGATATACAGTGCTCTTATTATTTTACTATATATAACCTATGTTCTATCTATGTAGAACGATTTATAGTTCTCAGAACAAACTCTGGTTTCTCACAATGTCCCTGACTTCTCATACCTATTAGAACACAAGCTCCAGGAAAGTAAGGACTTTCCTCTTCATGGCTGTATCCCCAGCACTGAGAATACTACCTGGCACATGACTTGTTTGCAGAATGCATATCTGCTCTTCTTTCTAGTAATGCCCTTCCCTCACCCTCTAGGCCTGCCTTCATGATTAAGCTAATGGGTCCCCTTTTTTGGCAAAGTCTTTCCTTTCTGCACAGGACCAACTGTGCTCCCATAATAGCTCTGAACAGTCCTCTACTAAAGAATCCATCACCCTGTATTCAAAACTCCAATCACCTTGAGAGCTGATTAACCTCCTTCCTTATCCTAGAACAGAGGCAGTAGTCAGTAGATGTAAATAAGTGAATGAACAAATGAACAGATAAAGCACACAGGTACAAAGTAGTTACGAATAAAGCTGTGCTAGTTGTGTTATGTGTACCGTGGGTCATTTGTGAGTCTTCTCTGTTCTTCCCCCTCTAGATACTGAATGACTGGATCCATAGTCCCAAATCCCAAGTCCACAAGTTCAGTCTTTCTCTCTTTGTACCCTTGTTTCTTTGAGTTCCTTGTGGGAATATGGGAATTGTGTGCTTTGAGCAAATTTAAATTGCCATTACATATACTGAAAGTTTAGGAGTTTTATCCACTAATGAAGATTTTCTTAGATGCGGACACTTAGGATGCTGAGAATTGGGGTGGTAGGGATGTATGACACTCTCCCAGAACTTCAGAGTTTTTGCACTGTCAAACCCAGCTCCAAGCTGCATTTTGTTCCTATACATAGTTAGTTATACCTAAGCAACCGCATGCCTGCTGTGGCTCCAAGGTAAACAGGTGTCTCTTCATGCTGAGTGTGTGGAATCACACTTCTGGCTCTTTCCATACATTCCTCCATAGAAAGCTCTAGTTCACTTATTTTTTGAGCATATGCTGAGATTCCAGGACCTATGAAAAGATATCAAAGCAGATGACAATCTTTTAAAAGAGCAAAATGTGCAGATGGTAGACAGTTATACTCACTGAACCTAGCCTTGGTAGGATATATTTTCAGACCTCTGGCTGGGTTTGTCCACTGTTCAATAAATTTGCCACCAGGTGGCGGAATTTCACATCCAATTCCATAAACTTCCTAACAGGTTTTCTCAGATTTAATGAGGATCTTATAGAAAACTACTCTATTTAGCTGCTTTTTGATGTTTCTTCCACAGAGCTGAACTTAATAATACTAATTCTTAGAAGGCCTAAAAAGAAAACGATGACATTTAAAATGGAAGTTAAAAATAAATACCAGGAACACCATTTTTTTTACTGAAAAGATAAGAATTGCTACTAAGAAGTTAAAATTTCTGAAGAGGAATTTATTAGGAGAAACAGGAAGATTAGTTGATGATAGATGTGTAGTTTTATTTCTGGGTTTTCTACTCAACGTGTATCTGTTCTTGTTCCAATACCATGCTTTTAATATTTATGGTTTTGTAGTATAATTTGAGGTCTGGGTGTATAATACATGTGCTTTGGGTCATTTGTGAGGCTTTTGAGTCTTTTCTTGCCATTTTTTGTGAGGAGAGCTTTGTATATTCACGGTTTTTGTGGCTATACATGAGTTTCAACAGTAAATTTTCTATTTCTTTGAAAAATGCCTGTCCAGCCCTCAGACAAAGCAGAGAATACTTCCGTTGCATGAAACCTTGCTGGGTGACCCAGGAGAGGTGAGAGCACACCCACATCTCTCTTCCACTGCCAGCCCACCCACATCCCTCTTCCACTGCCAGCCCACCTCCTCAATGCTCGCCCAGTCCTTGGACAAAGCAGGGAATGCTCCCATCACACGGCACTGTGCTGGGGATCCAGGAGAAGTGAGTGCAGACCCAGGCCCCTCTTTCACACACCATGCCGCTGGATGACAACCTCCACCCAATCAGCTAGGAGCACCTTCCAGCCTGTACAGCTCCAGCCTTGAAGCACCAACACCCCACCTTAGAGTTGGAAACCTCAGATACTGTAGCATAGGCCCAGATAAGAGCATCTGAGGGAGAAGTCTCAGAGAACTTCACCACCATTCCTTCCCACCAACCACTGCAGCCCAGGAACTTGGCAAATACTTTTACAATCCAGCAATACCACCAAGAAATAGCCTCACTGGCACCAGTGGCACTAGCACACCAAGGACAGAGCAAATCAGAAAGCAAAATATGGGGAAAAGGAAAATCACAAATGACCAACCAACAATACTGAGATCAACGCACCTCAGAAAGTAAGTCAGCCTGCTGAAACCAACAACACAGGTGCAGAAAAATATTATGGACTAACAGAAAAAGAACTCAGAACCATCATAATAAAAAAACTGGAAATTTTAATAGAGAAGACAGAGAAGGAAAAGAATGAGATGAAAAACACAATCAGTGAGTTAAGAAATGGGAATGAATCCTTAAAAATTAAATTGGTGGAAGTTAACAAAACAAAAGAGGAACTAAGATGCTCAGAGAAAAACCATGAACAAAGAATAGAAGAAATGGAAGAAAGGATTAGCACTTTAGAAGATTCATCCCTAAACAGAAGAAACAAACAAAAACAGAAAAAGAAAGAGATATACAAAGGAAAAAAATCAAGATACACGCAGGGAACTATCTGACAACTTGAGAAAAACCAACATCAGAATAATTGGCATACCTGAAGGATAAGAGAAGAGGAACTCAGAAAATATTTGAAGAAATAATTGAAGAGAATTTACCAAACCTGAAGAAATGAAAATAGACTTATAAGAAGCTAGAAGAACACCAAAATACTATAATGAAAGGAAATCTACAGCAAGACACATAATAGTTAAAATACCAAAAATTCAAGACAATGAAAAAATAATGAAGCTAGTGAGAGGCAAAAAACAGATAACCTATAAAGGAAAACTTGTGAGGTTCACCTCACACATCTCAGAAGAGACATTTAGAGCAAGAAGACAATGGAGTAAGATATATAGAAAAACTCCAGAATAAAAAGTGTCAGCCAAGGATACTTTATCCTGCAAAGCTCTCCTTCATATATGAAGGGAAAATATGGTCCTTTTCAGACAAACAAAGCCTCCAAAAATTTGCCATAACCAAGCCCCCGCCCCTTAAAGAAGTACTAGCAGAAACCTTAAAATGTAAACCAACAGAAGAAGGAACAGGGAGAAAGGAACAAGGAAATGAACTGAACCACAAAAAGAAAAGAGATGAATAAATTGACAAGTACAGACCACCATATATCAATAATCACCCTAAATGTTAATGGACTAACTCACCAATAAAAAGAAACAGAGTAGCAGAATGGATAAAAAACAGAACCCAACTTTCTGCTATCTCCAGGAAACACATCTAATTGTTAAAGATAAATACAAATTGAAAGCAAAAGACTGGAAAAACAATCCTAAAGCAAACAGACCCCCAAGTAGGCAGGTACAGTCATACTCATATCAGATAAAGAAGATTTCAGGCTGAGAAAAGTAATAACAACAAAGATGGCCACTATATAATGATCAAGGGGACAATACACCAGGAAGACATAACACTTATCAATATATATGCACCAAATGTAGAAGCACTGAAATATACCAGACAATTACTAGCATCTTTGGAAAAAAGACATTAAAGAAAATATATATGTAGTAGGAGAATTCAAAACTCCATTCCTATCAAGGGACAGATCAACAAGACAAAAAATAAACATGGACACAATAACCCTAAACAAATGCCTAGATCAAATGTACCTAACAGACATCTACAGGGCACTGCACCCTGTAAGAAAGGAAGAGACATATATTTCACGGACACATGGATCATTCTCCAAGATTGATCATGTACTAGGCTACAGGACCAGCATCAATAAACTCATAAGGATTGAAATCATACAAGCAATTTTCTTGACCAGAAAGGCATCAAACTAGAAAACAATCATGAAAAAAGGGAAAGGCATTTCATGGAGATGAAGCCATCACTATTGGAAAAAGAGTGGATTGATGAGGAAATCAAAGAAGCAATAAAGAAATATTTCAAGATGAATGATAATGAGGGTACAACTTTCCAAAACATATAGGATGCTACAAAAGCAGTAATGAGAGGGGAATATATAGCAATACAGTTCCACATCAAGAAACAAGAAAATACCCAAAGAAACAACTTAATCTCACATCAGAGAGAACTAGAGAACAACAGAAAAACCCAAAAGCAAGTAGAAGGAAGGAGAGATAATCAAAATTCAAGCAGCAATATATGAAACTGAAACAAAAAAGACAATTGAAAAAGATCAACAAAACAAAAGCTGATTCTTTGAAAAGATAAACAAAATAGATAAACCTCTAGCAAGGTACACAAAAAAGAGAAGAGAGAAAATATAAATAAGCAGAATCATAAATGAAGGGAAAATTACAAGAGACAAAGCAGAAATACAGAGGATAATTAGAGGTTAGTATGAACATCTATATACAAACAAGTTCAACAACCTTGATGAGATGGACAATTTTTTAGAAGTGTACATCCATCCAAAACGGGATAGTGAAGGCATAGAAACCCTAAACAAACCAATCTCAAACAGTGAAATTCAAACAATAATAAAATCCCTTTCCAAAAACAAAAGCCCTGGACCAGATGGACTTACAAACTAGTTCTGCCAGGTGTTCAGAGATGAACTGGTACCTCTCCTACAAATACTCTTTTAAAAAATAAAGAAGGAATACTATCAGATACATTCTATGAAGTCTACAATTCTATGAAGTCATACATTCTAGGAAGTCAACTAGTACCAAAACCAAACAAAGATAACACAAAGAAAGAAAACTATAGGCTAGTCTCCCTAATGAACACAGATGCAAAAATTCTCAACAAAATTCTAGCAAATAGAATCCAACAATGCATTGAATAAATAATACACCATGACCAGGTGGGATTTATCCCAGGGAAACAAGATGATTCAACACCAGAAAATCAATTAATGTAATCCAACACATCAACAAAAAGAAAAATAAAAACCACATGATCATATCACTAGATGGTGAGAAAGCATTTGACAAGGTGTAACATCCATTTGTGATGAATGTTCTCGAAATCATGGGGCTAGAAGGAACATACCTTAACATAATAAAAGCAGTATATGACAAACCCACAGTTAATATCATCCTAAATGGAGAAAAACTGAAAGCCTTCCCTCTGAGATCAGGAACAAGACAAGGCTGCCCACTCTCACCACTATTTTCAGTATAGTTCTAGAAGTCCTAGCTAAAGCAATTAGGCAAGAAAAGAACACACAAAGGGTTCAAATAGGGAAGGAAGAAGTAAAGTCATCACTGTTTATAGATGATATCATAGTATATATAAAGAATCCTAAGAATTCTACAGATGACCCAATGAGAAAAATAAACCAGTTCAGCAAAGTAGCAGGCTACAAAATCAATGCACAAAATTCAGTAGCCTTTCTATATGCAAAAAAAGTCTTAAAAAAACTACCCCATTCACAATTGTACAAATGAAAATTAAATATCTGGGAATAAACTTGACGAAAGATGTGAAAGACTTTTACAAAGAAAATTATAAAACATTGCTAAAAGAAACAGAAGAAGACACAAAGAAATGGATTGGAAGATTTACTATAAGTCAAAATGACCATACTGCCAAAAGCAATCTACAGATTCAATGTAATTTCTATAAAAAACTTCAATGTCATTCTTCAAAGAAATTGAGAAATGTTACTAAAATTCATTTGGAACAATAGAAAACCTCAAATAACCAAAGCTTTCCTAACTAATATGAGAAGGAATGGAGATATTGCACTACCAGATTTTAAATTGTACTGCAAAGCCATAATAATTAAGACAGTATGGTACTGGGACAAAAGTAGACACACAAAGACCAATGGAACAGGATCAAAAAGCCAGAAATAAAGCCACACATATATGACCATTTATTTGTTGACAAAGGAGCAAAGAATACACACTGGCGCAAGGATAGTCTCTTCAATAAATGGTGCTGGAAAAACTGGACCACTAATATATGCAAAAAAAATGAATCTAGATTACTTCCTTATACCATATACAAAAACCAACTCAAAATGGATAAAAGATTTGGATGTAAGACCTGAAACCATAAAATACGTAGAAGAAAATATGGGCAAAACACTCCAAGAGCTACATTTCAGAAACCTCTTTCAGGACACATCTATAGATGCTTAAAAAATTAAGGAAAACATAAATGGCTGGGACTGCATCAAATTAAAAGGATTCTGTACAGCAAAAGAGACAATAACCAAAACAAAAAGAAGCCCAATGGGAAAAATTTTTGCCCTCCATGCAAGCAATAAGGGTCTGATAACAAAGATCCATAGAGAACTCACACAACTTAATAAAAACAAAGCAAAAAGCCCAGTCAAAAAATGGGGAAAAGAAATAAAAAGATGCTTCTCTAAAAAGGAAATTAAGATGACTAATAGGCATATGAAAAAAAGCTACATATCACTAATAATCAGGGAAATGCAAATCAAAACCACACTGAGATACCATCTTACACCAGTAAGAATGGCCCATATTAAAAAACAAAACAAAAAACTAGCAACAACAAGCGTTGGCGTGGATGTGAAGAAAAAGGAATATTCTTACACTGCTGGTGGGAGTGAAAACTGGTCCACGCACTATGAAAAGCCGTGTAGAGGACCCTCGAACTACTGAAAATGGAACTACCATTCAACCCAGCAAGTCAAGTACTGGGAATCTACCCAAAGGATACAAAAACACTAATACAAAAGGACAATTTTACTCACATGTTTATCGCAGCACTATTTACAATTACCAAGATATGGCTTCTGACTTTTTCTTTTTGACTTGTTTCTGGTAATATGATTTCTTCTAAGTACATCCATGTTGTCATAGAATTCTTTTTAATGTCTCTTTATTGCTTAATTGCTCTAGCTAGATTTCTAGTACTTTATTGAAAAGTGGTGGTAAGTGAATATCCTTGTCTTGTTCCACTTAGTAAAACTTTCAGGAATCCAAGAAAAAGAAAAAAAAGGAAAAATAAAAGATCATCTATAAAGGAAAACTAATTAGGCTAATATCAGACTTCTCTGAAGAAACAATACAAAATAGAGTGACATATTTTCCAAGACAAAGACTACTTTATCTTGTAAAGCTCTCCTTCTTATATGAAAAAAAAATAAGAATTTTCTCAGACAAACAAAATCTTTGGAAATTTGCTACTAACTCCCTACTCCAAGATATTTTACAATAAGTCTTAGGACTGAAATCAGCGAGGAATAAACATGAAAAAAATGATTAAAAATGAATAGCACAAAAGAAGATGTGAAAAGTGGCAGTAACAAACTTTCCCATATCAATAATCACCCTATCAATGGACTAAAATAAAAAAATTCAGAGTAGCATGTTGGACTAGAAAACAGATTTCAACCTTCTGCTAGCCCCCAGAAACACACTTAAGTTCCAAATATAAACAAATTGAAAGTGAAGGGTTGGAAAACAATATTACAAGCAAGTGGCATGCAAAAGAAGGCAGGGGTAGCCATACTTACATTAGGTAAAATAGACTTCAAGATAAAAAAGGTGACAAGAGACATAGATGGACACAAGATAATGATCAAAGAGATAATATACCAGATCTTAATGGAAAGGCTTTCAATTTTTTATCAGTAGCTACTCACCAATTGAGGGAGCACTAAAATGCATTAGACAATTACTATCATCTCTGAAAGCAGGTATTGGAGAAAATATGTACATAGTAGAAGCTTGGAACACTCCACTGTCACCAATGGACAGATCAATGAGACATAAAATAAACAAAGACAATAGCCTTAAACAAAAACCTAAACCATATGGGCCTAACAGTATCTATAGGGCATTGCACCTCCCAAAAACCATATACACATTTTTCTCAAATGTATGTGGCTCATTCTCCAAGACCGAGAACTTACTGGGTCACAAGACAAATGATGAGTACATGAAAATTGAAAGCATAGCCAAATATCGTCTCTGGCTAAAAGGGTATCAAGCAAGAAATGAGCTATGGAAACAAAACAAGGAATCCTCCAAGACTGAACAACACACAAATGGAAGACCACTGAATTGAAAAGAGAAGCCCTCTTAACCGTCTGGTGAGAATGCAAACTGGTCCAACCACTATGAAAAGCTGTGTGAAGCTTCCTCAAAACACTAAAAATGGGTTTTCCAATAGGATCCAGTGATTGGAAAGGAACCTGCACTCCTGTGTTTATTGCAGCACTGTTTATAATAACTAAGACATGGAAACAACATAAATCCCCTCAAACAGATGAACAAATCAAGAAGATGAGGCACATGCACAAACACTAGAATACTACTCAGTCATCAGAAAGGGTAAGCTCATGCCATTTGCAACAACATGGATGGAGCTGGGGTTATGCTAAGCAAAATAAGTAAGAAGGAAAAGGAGAAGTATCAGACGGTCTCATTTACATGTAGGATACAGAGAAACCAAACAAAAGGTCGGGAACAAGACAAAACTTGCAAACTGACATGGCATTAAGCAGGGGAGGGGGAGGAATGGGGGGGGTCAAAACAGGGAAGGGAAGAGCAGAAAGGACTGTGAAGATGAATTACAGGTGCTGTGGTAATGAGAGAACTATAGGAACTCCATTTGAGGGGAGACATCAATACTGTCCAAAAACTTACAACAGTGTAAGAAAAGAAATAAATTTAATTAGAAAAAAACTACTTTAAAAAAGCTAGGAAAAAAGATCAACACGCAATGCAATGATTTTGAGTAGCAGGCAACCTTGAGCTAGGAGACCTAGATTCTTGTCTTCATTCTGATTGCTACTTACATTCTGATGCTACTAGTTTTCCAGGTTTTTGTTTCCTTCTCTGTAAAAGAAGATTTAAAGAACTACAAGGTGCTGCAAGTCTATGATTTGACCTCCTAAGACTACACATAGCTTCCATAATTTTTTTTTCAAGCTGTAGATTAGAAGGCAATGATTAAATGCAGAAATTCTCTGGACCAGCAGCATCATCAATACCACCCAAGGAACTTGTTCAAAATGTAAATTCTGAGGTTTCACCCCAGACCTACTGGATCAGAAACTCTGAGAGTTTGGCCCAGCATCTGTGCTTGAACAAATTCTCCAGATGACTTAGAAGCAGATTGAAATTTGCAAACCACTGGCTTTAACATGGGTTTCAAACTGGGCAAACATCCATTTAAATCCCAGTGCCATCATTTACTAGCTCAAAGAAACCTAAAACAAGTGGCATAAATTTTCTCAACCTCCATGCCCATGTGTTTAAGAGTAGAAACAAATCTAGTAAGCTGATAACAAAGCTGAAGCATACACCAAGGGTGTGGGGACGGGGCAAACAGGTGAGACGAGAACAAGGGAACACAGTGATGGTTCACCAGTCATATGGTGGTGGGAAAACTAAGGGGTCTGCAATGATGTAAGAAAAAATGCATGTTTAATCAGTAAAAAATAAATAAAATTAAACATAGTTAAAAAATGGAAACAATACATATCTTGAAAGGAGACTGAAGATCAAATAATGTATTTCAGTTCCCAGTGGGTACATGGCACAAAGAAGTATCCTATTGATGGGAGCTCCTAATACTCCATAATTTTAAAATTTGCCTCCTCTTCAAGTTTGAACATTAAGGACTGATTTCAGTGTCATTTTTATGATTAGACAATACTAAAGGCTCCGCTGTTTTCACTTTATTTTTCTCACATGTTCCATTTGCCATGTATTTTTTACTTTTTCCTGCCCACTACTTCCTCTATTTCCTTTTCCTCCAACTTACCTTTTACTCTGCATTCGTCTATCTGATGTACCAACCCTGTGTCATTCTCCTTTTCCGCTGGCCATGAATAGATGTACAGACTTGTGTGAGAAGAGCCTGCATCCAGCACAATCCCATACTGAGGAAAAAACAAACCACAACTTATCAGCATTTAATTCTCCATATTCAACTAAAGACTATAACAGGAGAAAGTATTTTAACTTGAGGAATGTGGAGGGGAGGAGTGGGAGAAAACCTGCTGGAGTCATCCCATACCATGTCCTCTGTCCTGGTGAAGCGATCTGGAGCAGTGGCCATCAGGGCTGGCACATGTTAGTAACATCTGAGTCTTGCCCATGTGGGGTCTGAGCATCAGTTTTATTTAGAAGCTTCTCAGATAACTGCACCGTGCAGTCAAAATTCAGAACTATATGCTGAAGTGGCTGACATAATAAGGAGGGAACAGGTATTTATTGACCCATACTTCCCAAATACACATGCACATCAGCATCATAAAAGACCCCCTGGAGAACTTCAAAGGCTACGGATGCTCGAATGCTCCCAAGGCCACTCTCAGGTATGTGGTTTAATTGGCCTGAGCTTTAGAACAGAAATATGGAAAACACGGTGTGTTTTTATTCATTAATTTTAAACTTTATTGGGGCAACATTAGTTTACAATCGTCTTTGTGTTTTAGAAGTACAGGATCACCCCTTCTAGGTTTGTTTCCATACCATGTGTTATAATTTTACAGATAATTATAAATCATATGCAATACATTTTAAGACACACATACTTTAACTTTATGTTTTGGACAGACAAACAGACCAAAGGATCAGAATCGAATACCCAGAAATAAAACCACACATATATGGTCAACTAATCTTTGACAAAGGGACAGAAAACATACTCTGGAACAAGGATAGCCTCTTCAGGAAATGATGCTGGGAAAACTGGATCAAAACATGTAAAAAAAATGGACTAGGACAACACCCTCACACCCTGTACAAAAATCAATTCAAAATGGATAAAGGACCTGGAAGTGAGACCTGTAACCATAAAATACATAGAAGAAAACCTTGGCAAAACTTTTTATGAATTTCATCTCAGAAATCCATTTTGGGAAACAACTATGGCTGGCAGAAAAATGAAGGAAAACAAAAACAGCTATCAAACTAAAAAGTTTCTGTTCAGCAAACGAGATGATAAACAAAACAAAAAGAAACCCAACTGACTGGGAGAAAATTTTTGCCCTCCACACAAGTGACAAGGGTCTGATAACAAAGATCCACAAAGAGCTCCTACAGTTCAACAAGGACAAAGCAAAAATTCCAGTCAAGCCGGAAATGGTGGCTTGTGCCTCTAAGCTTCAGCCTATGAAGCGGCCAGGGCTAGGGATAGCGGTTCGAGTCCTGCCTGGGGCCCGTGGCGAGACCTAGTTCCAAAAAAATAGCTGGGCGTGGTGGCGCGCTCCTGTAATCCCAGCTACCTGGGAAGCTGAGGCTGGGGATTGCTTGAGTCTGTGGTACCCCGGGCAACGAGAGCCTGCGGTTCCATAGGCAAAAATAGCGAGACCTAGTTTAAAAAAAAAAATCCAGTCAAAAAATGGGGAGAAGAACTAAAAAGACACTTCACCAAACAGGAGATACAGATGGCTAATAGGCATATGATAGAATGCTCCAAATCACTAATAATCAGGGAATTGCAAATTAAAACCACACTGAGATACCATCTTACACCAGCAAGAATGGCCCATATAAATAAAACAGACAACAAATGTTGGCGTGGATGTGGAGAAAAAGAAACTCTCTTACACTATTGGAGGGAGTGCAAACTGGTCCAGCCACTATGGAAGACTGTGTGGAGGACCCTCAAACAATTGAAAGTGAATTTACCATTTGACCCAGCAATCCCACTACTAGGAATCTACCCAGAGGACATGAAAACATTAATTCAAAAGGACACCTGTACGTGCATGTTTATTGCAGCTCTGTTTACAATTGCTAAGATTTGTAAAGAAACCAAATGCCCCCAAACTGACGATTGGCTAAAAAAATGTGGGGTATGTACACGATGGAATACTACACATTAATCAAAGAGGACAAACACATGTCATTTGCAGCAACATGGATGGAACTAGTAAGGCTCATATTAGCAGAAATAAGCCAAAAAGAAAAAAAGAAATACAGAATGGTCTCACTTATATGATGGATGTAGGGAAAAACAAACAAATGAATAAGAAAAAATAAAAAGAACCAATGGAACTGAACAATGGAGTGAGAGAGGAGGAGGGGAAAAAGGCAAGGGAGGCGAAGGATGGTTAACAGGTGTTAGCAAAGTGGGAAAGCCCTGGGGTACACAATAATGCAATAATGTAATATAAATATAAATACACATATATATGTAAATTTTTAAAAATTAAACTAAATTAAAAAAGAACAAAAAAAACCCCTTCATGTTTTGGTCTCTCAAGAGTAACAGAAAATGAAAGAAAAAAGAAAGGAAGGAAGTGGGAGAGGGGGCAAGAGGGAAAAAAGACAATCATGAGCATGGGAAAAAGGGAGATACTAGGCTGGGAGCTTGCGCACCAGGCACCTAATTACTAACACTAAGGCTAAGGTTAAGGCACATGAACGTAGGGCATGTGCAGCTGTGATCACAGATACTCTGGCTGAGAGGCTGGACAACACGGGGCACACATATTTATCAATGTGGGTGTCCAGGGTGATATATAAAAGAGACCACTATGAAAAAATATGAGAATGGGGAAGTCAGAGAGAGAATATGGAGATTGTGGGGGCAGGGAGGCTGAGTAGCTGCCTGCCTGCTGGCCTGCCTGAATCCAGTTTTCTGATTCGTCACCAAAGGCAACTTAGAGATACTGAAGACTCCAAAATTCTCTTTCCATTTACTCAACCAGCCACAAACCTGCATGGTCTGGGATGGCTGTGCAAAAAGGAGGAAGAACTGGATGGTCAGAGAATGGGAGATGAACAAGGTCCCGCCTCATATTTTTGAGTACCCTAGACATACCGGTCAGGTGATGTATGAAGCATTTGAGAAGAATTATCTGACTTAACCCTTAGAACAGTGCTATAAAGTAGGGACTATTTTCATTCCCTCTATATAGGTGAGAAAATATAGTACAAAGAGTTTAAATAATTTACCCAAGATGTACAGGAAATCGTTTCACCTAGTTTTGCATCAAAGTAGGACTCACTACCCAATGCTCCTTACACAGAGCAACACAGGAGTGAGGGCTGGACAGTAGTTTTCAAAGTGGTAGCCCTGTTTCAAGGCTTTTAATGAGGAGAAATATAGCAAAGTGTGCAAATCTTAGGTGTGCAGCTCAATGAAGTTTTGCATATGTGCACATTTGTATAAACCACCACTAACAGGGAACAGGAAAGGAGAGAAGGGGTGAGGGAGGAAGGCAGAGGGTGTATTGGCACAGATGGTTTGAAACCAGATATTTTTTCTAGTCCCTAAAAGGTTTCCTGGTGTCCCTCTCAGTTTCTCTTATAGGTAATGACCTCCTTCATTGTCATCACACATGAGTTTGCTTCTGAACTACAATAATGGGTTGACACATTGTGTTTGTTTTAGTTCTAATTTCTTTCATTCTACAACAGTGTCTCTAAGGGGCATTCAGACCATCTGCATCAGAAATTTGTCTTCTTCGTTGCTGTGAAGAATAGTTTCCAGGAACATCCTTGTCTGTGTCATTTTGTGGATGTAAGGTCTCATTTCTTTGGGGTATTTACCCAGGAGGCAACTGATAAGTGCCCAACTTGGTAACACATCTTTGGTTGCTTCCCTGGGTTTAAATGCCATGATTGAATAGTGATGTCTGCCATGGCTCCTGAAGAGGGCATAAAAGTACATCAAGTTTTTATTTAGCATCTCTATTCTAGAGAGAAAAAATGGAGGAAAGTAAACAGGAAAGCAAAGGGAAGAAAAACAGGAAATACTGCTAACATGTGAGCTAACTACTCTCCACATTTTGCAGCTCATTTTAACTTGGGACCTTGAAATGTGGTCTTCCACTTGACAGTGGAAGCAGCTGGTTCACATATCTGTACCTAGACACATATACATATGTATATGGATGCATATACATATACATATGTGCATGCACAAACATATTCCTTCATATTGTTTTATTGCTTTGTTGAATCTAAGACCTTCCAGGGAGAAAAAAAAGGAAACAATCATTCTGAACCACTGGGAATGACTAAATATAGAACCTGTTGAGGTTCTGGGCTTTATTTCATTTCTCTACACACCGGGGAGTATCACTGGACACAGTGCAGATCTTTGATCCTCTACAACCTCCACGCTGTTCTCTGTTTTCTTACTACACTCACAATGTCGTGATTCCTCATGGCAATTAGCCTGTGCCCTTATTAAGAAAAGGACCTGTCTGCTTGCTTTGGGCATGGCAAGGAAGCAAGCTGGCAGGACTCCTCAGCAGCTAGAGTTCCGCAGCAAGAGGAAACCAAGAATTGACTTCGGCAGTTACCTTTACGGGCAGGGAGGCATCTGACTGGGGCCTGGGGCCTTTGGATGCATATGAAACTTCCTGGGGTGGAGAAAGAGGCTCAAGGGTTAACACAGTAGAAAATTCTGTTGTTCCTCAGCAGGGCCCCTAAATTCTTCCTGCCAGAAAAATGCTCTAACCACAGCGACTTATGATAAAAGCCAACAAGGTTCAGCAACAAGCAGACCTTTCTGGAATCAGGAGATTCTATTGTCTGATTTTGTTGACATGAAAGTCACTCTTCCAGCAGAACAAAGGAGCTGGCCTTGCTTCTATCAGCCTTTTTCATCTGAGGCCTTAAACAGTGAGATGGAAAACTTCCACTACATTTTATTTGGCAAGAGTTTGAAAAGGGGGATAAAGTGTATTTTAACACTGGAATTGGGGACAACAGAAATGTGTGCTGTTAAGCTGTGTCATCTTCGATTTTCAAACTGGTTTGCAGAATACAAAACTGGCATTACTTGCTGCTTGCAATGTGGATGAAGTTTAATTGTCTGAAAATTTTGTGTATGCATTTGGGGAATTTGCCTTCCTTTGTTACAAAACTATCAGCCTTATTCACTCATTTTTCATAGCTCCCTCATTTTAGAGCTAAAAGCTCATTCCACCTAACAGTCTCATTTTATAGATGAGCAACTGTGCCAGACAGCTCAAGGGCTTGCCTAATAATTAATGCCCTAAAAGATTCTTCTAGAGTCCAGGCAGTTACCACCTTCTGTTCTCTTTCATCATGCCAGCATTTCCCATGCATGTTCCAGAGAGCTCTCAGACTATGAAGAGCTGGGCAAATAAACCTCAGAAGTTTGTGAAATGGTGTGTGCACTCTCCACCTTCTGAGTTCATAATCCCATGAGGTAGTGAATGTTTTAGAGAAGTTTGAAAAGTTTGCTTAACACTGTTAGGCAGCATCCCCAAATGCTATGAAAACCCAATTCCATTTCACAACCCAAATGTCCCAAAACAGACAAATGGATCAAAAAGTTGTGGTATATCTACACAATGGAATATTATTCAGCAATCAAAAAAGACAAACTCATATCAATTACAACAACAGAGATGGAACTAGAAGGAATCATGCTAGTCAAAATAAGCCAGAAAGAAAAAGAGAAATCCCAGATGGTCTCACTTATATGTGGGAAACAGAGAAACAAACAACAGGACAAGAAAAAGTTAAAACTAACAAACCAATAACAGAACTAAAGCCTAGAGCAAGGAAGAGGGAGATAGGGAGGGCAAAATCAAGGGAGGGAAGGCACAAGAGCGTGTAGCAATGGTTCATGGGTGATATGGCAGTGGAAAAACTTGGGGGTATACAACAATGTAAAAAATATATACATAATCAATAAAAAATTAAAAATATAAATTAAAAAGACAGAATAGGAAAAGCATAAACAAAAACCAGAGATTTATTTCAAATAAAGTCTCCATCCTAAGTAATGCATTGAGAAATGCTATGTCTTTCATGCTATCATTCTGTTTCTCTGTAGATCATATTTAATGTTTCTAAAAGCTCCTCTTAGTATGTCTTCATGTTAAAAAAATTCAAGAGATATAAGTGGTAAGGAAAAGACCCAACATTCTTTAATATTATTTCAATATTCATTTCCTACTTTAAGAATACTAAGAGCAATCTAGAAAATGAAGGAAAGGGGGAAAAGATAAAATTCTACCAATTAGGTATAGCTATTATTTCCTTCCAGCTTTTTTAATTACATGATTTTCTTATTGCTATAATTTGACTATTCATTCAGCTCTGTTCCAAGCTAGTTTTTTATTGTGCTTGTATTTTAGCATTCAAAACTGACTTTCATCAGCTGTGTTGAGAAGAAAAGAGAAAAAGAAGCAGTAGGAAAGACCTGGCTTGAAGATACCATGTCTTGGTGAAGATGTGGGTGGGAACAGACGCTGAGCTCATGCAGTTTGGAGGTCACAAAAGGGCAGATCCTGCTTTAGGATGGAAGCCACTTTATCTGTGCAAATGTCATAGGTCCAGGCTTCTGGGTAATTCTCCCTAGATGTGCAAAGCAAGAGAAACCTGGAGCAAGAGATATACTACTTCTTATCCTGGCTCTGCAGAAGTGAGATGCTTGGCCCTTCTGAGCCTTCTCAGTTGGAAAACACCCACCCTTGTGCTGGCTGCTCTCACACTCTTTTGACTTCTCACCCAGAGTCTTTACCCAGAAAGCCCTTCACGTGAGATCCCAGTGGGCTCAGACCTTCTCAGATAAGAGTCCACCTCCTAATCCATGTCTCAGAGCACCTGTAGTCTCCTCTAATGACATCACCACTTTGTGTAACTACCTATTTATGTGGCTAGTTGATTAAGTTGCCATTCCTATAAGACTGTAAGCTACTTTGGGAAGATCTATTTTGCTTACCATGTTTATCTGGCATTCACCAAGCTATACCCTGCTGTACATAAGCACAAAGGAAGAATTCAAAAGACAATGACTAAATTGAATGAATGTGATTCTTAAATTTCTTTCAGTCCTAAAAGAAATTAATACTCATAGTCCAACATAAAGTAGTGCCACTGGGGTTGAATTCTACCACCCCATACCCCCAAGAAAACCCATATACCAGATAACATGGGCAACACTGTGATATTTAACTTCTCTTGGTCCCTTCAGAGTCATTCTTCAGAATCTTTTTTAGAAGTTCCTGTAACTTTAAACAGTAACTTCAGCAATCTCATCAGTCTGTCACATGGAGTTCTTTTGAGTAAACAAAGTTTATCCTTTTGAATCTGACTCCAGTGCTCTATAAACAAATCAGGTCTCTATTAGCTATAGTGATGTTGGCAGGGCCTATAAACAGAGACCATTTTTCCCTATTTTTTTTCTTTAAATGGGGTTACTTAATATTTAATACAAACTACATTTTTGCAGTCATCTGTTTTTATTTTTTAACAGTGGTGAAACACACAAAACATAAAATTTATCATTTTAACCATTATTAAGTTTATGCTTCTGTGGCATGAAATGCATTTATGTTGTCAGGCAATCATCATCACCACCCATTTCTGGAGGTGTTTTTAAAACCAGACCACATTAAAATCCAGTAGAATAAAAATGGTCTAATTTCTGAGAGTTGAAAACTAGAGCAAATCCTTGCAAATTTCTATTTAAAGAATCACAAATGCTTGCTTAATTTCAGAACTGTGGGGAAAGCAGATGCTATGGGAGACACCATCATATGCTTTGCAGAAGCTGGAAACCCTGGGGGAGGCCGCTCCATGACTCTAACACCCTGTCAGCAAAGCGCCATCACCACACTCACCTTCCTCACATTAGCCCTTCACTGAGGGCTTCTGATGTGTTGGGTCTCTGATCACTGAATCCCTGGTATGATTCCATTTAATCCTCACCGCCATCCTCCAAGCGTACTCCAGAAGGTACACTTCCGTTTTACATATAAGGAAACTGAGGCACAGGAAAGAATTCAGGTGCCCAAAGTCTCATAGTTAGGAAGTAGCAGGTTTGGGGTTGAAATCAAAGCTTCCTGGACCTTGAGCCATCATTTCACAGAAGTAGCAACTTTTCATGAAGGCTTGTGCTTTGGTGTTGGGCTAGCCTGGCACCTTCAGGAGAACCCCATGGGCCTCTGTGTGTGCCAGATATAGAAAATCTGTGCTAAAAGAAATACTGACAACTTACTAATGCCAGTGTTCAGCAATGAGCAGGCAATCTAAAGAATGGTAAACTAAGCAGACCTCAAAGCTACCTGTCCACTCAGGCCTACCAGGACAAAGGCACTTTTCCAGGGGACAGTTAGATGCACCTAGTGATTGATTCCATGCATCAAGGGCTATTTTTTAAAGTGTCTGTTATATCACACAGGGAGGTGGTTCCCAGACTTTAATGGCACAGAAGTGCTGCAGAATGCCTATTAATTGTGAAGATTTCTAGGCCCTGCAAGTTGTGGGTTTGAAGTAAGAGTAGGCTCTGGAGGTGAGACTGGGAGCTGGGATGTCTAGAGGATCTGCTTCTGAGGCATAGTCTTGTTTCTCACACTCACGAGCCCTGTTATGAAGTTGGTTCTTCATATCTAATGGAGGGAGTAATTTAATCTGTTCAGGATGCTTGCTCTATTTACTGAGTCAGCAAACTTCTATGAGGCAAGCATTTAAGTCAAAGCTTGTGTTTGTTGCAATTTGACAGTGGTTTTGTGACTATTTCACGATTATCTCCCCCACTTACTCCATGAGAGTAAGGAAGTTAATCAAGATGCCTTCCTGGATTGAATTTACCTTCTTCTTTCTTTTCTTGGGATCAATTTCCAAAATAAACATCTTTCATTCAATTCGTTATTAGAATGTATTGCTTAGATTAGTAAAACTAAAACCAATGAAAATATTATTAATCTTTTGGTTAGAAAACTGGACTCTTAGCTTCAAATTCACCTTGGTCAAGAGAACCTCAAAGGTTTTTCTGTTATGTCTAAAATGAAGAAAATCTTGCCTCACAGCACTCCTGGGATGAAAAAAAGGAAATGATGTATAACCTGCAAAGTACTCTGTACAGTAATATTGTCACTGCATGTTATAAGAAATTCCTTTACTAGTCAATGATTAAAATTCCTCAGAACTTGATCCTCACCCTCTTCTCTTACTTTTTACCCCCTTTCTATAGAATCATATAGTCCTAAGGTTTTGATATACCGGTGATCTCAGAGACGTATTTTTAGTCTAGATCTGTGCTGGGCAATAAGACCACTAGTCATAGGCAGCTATTAAGCACTTGAAATGTGAATAGTCTGAATTGAGATGTGCTTTAAATGAAAAACTACACTGAACTTTGAAGTACTTTGAAAGAATGTAAGCTGTTGCTTTATAGTTATTTTGATAAAATGTTGAAAATACATTAGAATGTATTGGGTTACATAATACATACCAAGATTAATTTAACCTCTTTCCATCTAATCTTTTAACATAGCTCTTAGAAAACTTACAATGGACCTTACATAATATTCTTACTGAGCAGCGAAGCTCTGCACCTCTCTTTTCTGATGCCCAGATCTCATTAACCGGCTGTTTCGCTGACATTTCCACTTGGGTATTCGAAACCTCAAAAATAGGGCCAGGCAGGGTGGTGCATGCCTTTAATCGCAGCCTACGGAGCAAGGCCGGGACCAGGAATTGCTTGAGTCCACAGGTTCGAAACCCACCCGGGGCAACATAGCAAGACCTAGTCCCGAAAAATAGCTGGGCGTGGCGTGGTGGCGTGGTGCGCGCCTGTAATCCCAGCTACCTGGGAAGCTGAGTCTGGGGGGTCGCTTGAGTCTGTGGCACCAGGGGCAACGTGAGCCTGCGGTTCCCTGGGCAAAATAGTGAGACCTAATCTAAACAAAACAAAACAAAAAAACCTCAAAAATAACCCTTCAAGCGATCTACAAGCCAATGACACAGCAACAGACTAAAAAGGTCTTAACTGTGTACACAAAAGAATGCCCGTGTTTAAAAAAAAAAAAAGGAAAGGTGAGTGAACGGCGAAAAAAATAAATGAAAAATAAAAAGATGAACTCGTGCCATTGGTTACAACAGGGATAGAACTGGAAGGGATTAGGCTAAGTGCAGTAAGTCAGAAAGACAAATACCAGATGTTTCACTCACATGTGGCGCACAGAGAAACAAAACAAACAAAACAAACCAAAACAACCCCTAGAAATCTGACTCCAGATGGAGGCTACCCGAAGGGGAGGGTGATGGTGCATCAGTAGTGAGATGCGTCTGAAGAGGTGTGAACCTTATCGATGTTGGAAACCAATGTTCTCTTACATTTTTCAAAAATTTGACTCAAAACTTTCTCTGTCCAAGCTGTTGTGATAGCCTCTTACCCACTGTCCTACATCACCAGCTCTTATCCCTCAAATTCACTGCAGTCAGAATGATCTTTCAAAGCACAACCTCATCGGGTCACTGGCTCCCCATAGCTCTTCGAATTAAAACGAATTCTTGCAACCTACCCACACCATGTCCTTTACGTGCTGTGAATTCTTATAGATGCTTTACTTCATCCTGGTATATATATATATTTTAATTATTTATCTTGACTTTTTTTTCTTACATCATTGTAGTCCCCATATCCTGATATAGCTTTTACCCCCCTCTTCCCAGTTAACTTCTAATCCTCTTTCAGCTATTATTAACTTCTTTTTATCAGGGAACATCTCCCTGGAGTCCAAAACTTTCGTTTGGTGGCACTCATCACAATTACAAAGAATAATTTGAATTATCTGTTAAATGCTTTTATTTTCTTGAATGGTAAGTTTTATCATATCTATATAGGTTTTGTGGTTTTATGGTCCAGTGCCTGACACACGACCACTGTTGATGCATAAATTTATGAACAAAGGAGTGGAAAGCTGCTAAATGATGTATGGTCATTAAGAGGTGACATTCTGTGTGTTTTTTTAAAGATAACAGATTGCTCTTTTAAATAACGGTTGCTCTTTTAAATCATAATTTCCAGAAAGAAATACATTTATTCCAACAAACTAAATATATTAATAGCTCATAATATTTGGAATGATCCTGGTATTAATTTATAAACCACACAATGATAAAATATTTATCATTGCTTATTTTAGAATACATAAAATATTTTATCCTATCTCTTATTCATCAATCTGAGTTTTGAATGATTTCAGATAGAGTTTCACTGAGTAGGTTCTAAAGCAATAAAACTTTCTTAGGAATGGAAATGTCTAACGACTGTATTATCCAATGCAGTAGCCACCAGCCATATAAGACAATAGAGTGCATGAAATGTGGTAGTATAACTAAGGGACAAAGTTTTAAATTTTATTTCATTTTAATTAGCTTGTTTAAAATTATGCTTTTTGCTAGTGGCTATGAAATTGAACAGCATAGCTTAAAGCCATCACCAAAGGCAAATTACTAACACTTTTTTGCCCTCATTATGACAGGAATTTATTAAAATTAGTGTATATTGTCAACAAATGGCTAGTTTGCATCTATAAAATAATCATTTGTAAAATAAGTGATATTACTGTAAAGAGTCACTTCAGATGCTAATGTCTGTGATTCAAATACACATAGATGTATTTATTTAATTTTTCATTTAAGAGAGAAAAGTTTAAATTCAAAGAGAAAAAAGTTTATTAAAGATATTTTTGATTATTTCATTTTTGAATCAATTACTAAAATGTTTTCCTAAGAAAATATATGGCTATCAAGTCAAATATATTACTTTGCTCCACAATAATAATTCAGAATATTATGCAATATCACTGGTAGGTTTCTGATTTGATGGCTTTATCCCAAAGTAGATAAACAGCATTCAATCTTTTTAATTAATTACAAGTTATATAAAGGACAAATGGAATATTAGCTTGAAAATTTTTGTGAAATTTGCTTGTGCAATATGAAAAAAAAACATTAAAGTATTGAGTTACTGGAATCATATACCATTTATTTAAAGACTACCAAAGGCCTATTTTACCAGGCCAGCACAACAACACAAAGTCACAGCAGAATTGAGGACAATTCCTGCAATAAGGGAAGGTCATCCATGACCACAAGTATTCATGAAAACACAGAGCACAAGTCTGTCATGGATCTGCCTCCTAGGAAGTCGCCTTCTCAAATGATGCAATAATAAACATGTAAAAAGGTCAGATCAAGAAGGCAACCATGTACTTCTGGAGCTAGTAAACAAATAGCAGAACTGAGATGTAATGAGGCTTCAGTTGTGAGTGAAGTTTTGCCAAGAGAGTCGACATCACTGTTAACATTAAAAGGCAAGATACCATTGACAATGAGATAGTATCAACCTTTGGTGCAGACAAAGGGGTTTCTGTGTACAGCTCCACTGGATTGAATTTGTGGCAGAACAATGCCAATGTCACATCCAGGCCTCCTCTATACAGCAAGTGATTTAGGTGAGAAACGAAAGTTTCAGAGGCCTATCTTATCCTTTTATCTTTCCAGACTCACAGTTCAGTATCCTCAGATACAAGAGCATTTATTTCTATACATATGCTCAAGACCACCACAGCCAAGCTAACTTCCAGATAGTGCCCAAATGTACACCTTTTTGTTAGTGTAGCAACATTCTGTGTCTTCATAGATTTATTTACTGCAATTTCAATGAAAGTTTAAAATGTATTATATAAATTTAAATGTATCATCTGTTTTTTAATTAGTAAATCAAATAAAATAGTGGCCATGGTACAAGCTATATAGTTGTGTTTCTAAAATTTTTATTTTGGTGAACTGGAAAGGAAACAAATAAATCATGATAGACTCAATGACCCTAATTAATTTTAATGACATTAACAAACTCTTCAAATGTAAAAATTTCAGAAGACATTTGTTCTTCCACAAATTCATTTCAAATTGTTATATCTGAATCAACTATGTGTCTCCTGGACTTTTGCATCCATGTTCATCTGGAATATTAGTCTATAGTTTCCATTTTTGTGGAGTCATTGTCTTTATAAAGTATGTTTAAAAGCATGCCATTTTCCTCAATTTATTTTTGAAAAATTTGAGGAGGATAGGTAATAGCTCCTTTTTGAAGATTTGGTAGAACTCACTAGTGAAACCATCTTGGCGTGGGTTTGGTTTGAGGGAGACTTTTGATTACTGTCTCTATTTCCTTGTTTGCAATTGGTCTGTATTCCTTCTTACACTATTGGTGGGAAGATAGGCTGTTCCAGCCCCTATGGAAAATAGTATGAAGGTGTTTCAAATGTTAAAAACAGATCTACTTTATGATCCAACAATAAATTACACTCCTAAATTGGTATTTAGCCAAAGAATATAGAAACCCTAATTCAAAGGGATTTATGCAGTCCTGTGCTTATTGCAGCACTATTTTTAATAAATATGTTATGGAAACAACCTAGGTGTCCAAAGACAGATAAAGAGATTTTAAAAATGTGACCTGCCAGGCATGGTGGTGCATGACTGTAAGCGGCAGCCTAGGAAGCCATGGTTGGGGCCAGAGGTCATGGTTCGAGTCCTGCCGGGGCACTAGGTCCTTGCGAGACCAAGTTCCAAAAAATAAATAACATAGTGGCGTGCACCTGTAATCCCAGCTACCTGGGAAGCTGAGGCTGGGGATTGCTTGAGTCCATGGTACCCCGAGTAATGTGAAGCTGTAGTTTCACAGGCCAAAATAGCAAGACCTAGTCTCAAAAAAAAATGTGGCCTATATAAACAATACAATACCACTCAGCTACCAAAGAAGATGAACTCTTGCCATTTGTGGGACAACATGAACAGAACTAGAGGGATTAGTGCTCAGTGAAGTCAGAAGAAAAAGATAATCCTAAATGACTTCACTCATACAGAGACAAATGCTGTATTTGCTACATCCAGGGACATTTGAGAAATGAAAAAAGAGGAGAGAATAGATTGAAAACAAACCCTAAACCTGACTACAGAGTTGAGATTACCTGAGGTAAAAAAGGAGAGCGGAGAGTAAAGAGGGGAGGAGAGCCAGTGATCAATGGTGGAGGATCATGGATGCCTTGGTGGTGGGTATGATGTGGTAACATACATCTGAAGAAGTGTGAATACATGCCTCTGAATCACATAGAATGTTATAAGTCAATAGTACATCAATTAAAAAATAAAACAAATACATTCTGGCTCGTTCAAAGAGTAGAAATTATACTAGATTGTAGACTAACATCACAGTAGAGCATAGATCTGGATATAGTAAATAAGGCATTTATCACTCTCAAATATTGATTATTTTCTGAATAATCATTAAAGAAATGATCTTTTCACCAATTATTGATTCAAGGCATCCTCTTCTCCAGAACGAGCATTCGTTTCCATTTTTGCATCCTGAATCCAAGGGATGTTGACTTGCTCCTGGGTTGCCAGAATATTTACTACATTCATAGATTAGTTATGATGTAAAAAGATTTATTTATTGCAATTTTGTTTTTCTCCCACCCAGTTCATGCCCTCTCATAAAAACAAATGCACATGTGGGCACACACATGTATGCACAAACATGAATTTGAGTTACCTTAAGATTTTCTGGCAATGGTTTGTTCTGGGTCAGTGCCACAGTAATCAAAGCAATCACAGCCATGATGAAAGTAAAGCCGAGAATGATCAGTATATTTCTGGAGCAAAATCTCTTCAGTCTATATTCTAAAACAAAAGCAAAATAAAAAATTAGCAATAATAAAAAACCAACAACCATTGCTTCCCCCCTACTTTCTGTATGGTTTTTAGCTGGCTATGAAAACACCTAAGGTTGGGAGGGGAAAAGCTAATCTTTATCCACAAGGCACTTGCATAATAATTGGAAAATAATTCAAAATGAAAAGGATTTGCTTGTACTGTAATGAAAACTAAGACTAAGTGTGTGTATAATGTAGAGAATGGCAGAATTAGGTAAACGAACAGATATGGCACAAAGAGAGGAAAATTCCTAACAGGTAGTTTTTTTAATACATCATGTAGGTCTCTTAAGATAAAAGTAACAAATAACAAAAAGTGAAGCTAGTCTAAACTGTTAAAGAGTATTCAGAGTCTATCACCAAACATCAAAGCCTCATTGCTCCATGCCATTTTTAGGCATGACACACCACTTGCATTTCAGCTACACTTATATGGGATTCATTGGTAATAGCATAAAATCTGTGGAGTTTTCAACACTTCAAGTCATTATCCACATTATCTTTTCTATCTTGTTCTTAGTTTCACCCAGTCATGGGACATAAAAATGTTTCCAGAAGAAAATTCTATAAAAGGTAAAAGGTTACTCCAGTTAGAATAGAGCATATAGCAGAGGAGAACAGAAAATGAAATGGCTGCTCCGTTCCATCTAACCTGAGAAGCCATCTTCTATGAAAACATTCTCTATGAAATCACAGATTGAATAAAAAACTATCCCCAAATTTGGTCACCAGCAGCCAGAGCACACTGAAATGGAAGCTCTTCCTCATACTCTTGAGCAGTTAGATCTTAATGTCTGATATTATGGCCACCAGAATGTAAGTTCCCTGAGTTCAGGGAGTGTTTTTCTAGCTTTTCATTGCTGTTTTCCCACTGGAATGAAAAAATGAATTTTAGATTGACTTTTTTATTGTCAGATTTCCTTCATTTAGAATTCCATTCCCGTTTCCCCTCCCCCACCAACTTCTTTTTCTTATCTCATCAAAATCAATGTCAACAGGAGGCTATGTCTAACAGGTAGTAGTTTATTTAATAGCTCATGTAGGTCTATTAAGATATAAGTAACAAATAACAAAAAGTGAGGAAGTCTAAACTGTTAAAGATTATATACCTATATACTTCAGAGTTCAATTATGCTAATCATATTTTCTTCATGTTTCATTTATTCTTTCAATTAGTTATTCAACATGCACTTGACCAAGACATGGCTCCGAGCTGAATCAACACCTCATTGTGGTTACATTGTAGTTTGGAGTAAGAGACAAAAATAAGAAATGAAAATGTAGGATCTGTGACAATTAAAAGTACCAAAGAGAAGAAAAAAGAAAGAAGAGGAGGAAGGATAGGACTACTGGAAATGGTTTCTCTGAGACAGTGATAGTAAGAGTCAAGGGACTAAGGAAAGAGCATGCATACCACTAAGGCAAGAAGACTTAAAGCAACTGGAACTGCATGTGCAAAGACCCAAGATGGGACAATGTCTGGCCAGGAGACCAGTGTGGCTAGAAGAATGTTGGGGAAGAAGAAAGGGAGTGGAGAAAATGTCTGAGGACCTGGCTTATAGGACCTTGCAAGCTCCAGTAAGGGCTTTGCCTTACTCTTAAGGATTATTTCTAGTTATCTGCATAATCTATGCTGGGTATCTAAGTGTAAACAAGCAACTACCTGGGGCCTTTGAAGTCCCCCAAGGGGCATGACCTATTACAGAGCAGACATCTAGATGCCTCTTGCAGTGAGGTGCTGAGGATGCTCCCAGTCAAGTCAGACACAACCACACTGTCATATGTGGACAGAGTCTGGCTCTCTTGCAAAGGAGCTTATATCAAGTCCAGGGCTAGGAGGACACATCTGAAATGAGAAAATATTGTCAAATGGAAGGTTTCCTCTATACCTTCTGGTCCACTTGTGGTGTCGGGAATGAATAAACTTTGCTGTGAGATCATTATCACGAGGGTCACCAAACCAACAGTCACTAGGATCCATCAGAAACTCAAACTCCATATACTTCTGAGAGGTAACTTGAGTTAGAATCAGACATGCTCATCTTTGCTCCATCTCTCTAAGCCTCTGCTTTCTCATGTGTAAAATGGCAGTCATAATAGTACCTATTTCATAGGTTGCTTGGTAAAATTCAATGAGCTAACAATACATAACAGCTACACTTAAAGAACCCTCACTGTGTTCCAGATTCTACTCTTAGCACTTTAAATAAAGCAACTAATTTAGAGCTTCCTTGATGTGGATATACTGTTATTATCATCTGCATCAGTTTTCCACAACAAATTATCACAAACTTGGTAACTTAACACAGAAGAAATCTATACTTTCACAATTCTGGAGACTGAAAAATCCAGAATTAAGGTACCAACAGGACAGAATATTTGAAGGAAATTTCTTTCTTGCTTCTTCCAGTTTCTGGTGGTTCCTGGCATTCCTTGGCTTGTGGCTGCATCACTTTATCTTGGTGTGCATGTGACCTTTTTCACTGTCTTTGTGTGTGTGTCAAATGTCCTGTTATCAGGACACCTGCCTTTGGAATTATGTCAGACCTAAATCCAGAATTATTTCACCTCAAGATCGTAAATATAGCTGCAAAAACCTTATTTCCAAATACGATTGCAATTACAGGTACTATCATCATCATAATCATCATCATCACTGTACAGATGAGAGAACTGAGTAACAGAGATTAAGTAAGTTGTTAAAGTTGGAAAAAAGAAAAGTTGAGATCAGAAATTAAGTATTCTCAGTGCAGTGACCAGGCTTTTATCAAATTGCCCTACCCTAAACCACATGACTGAGGTTTAGTATAGTGCCTGCTACTTGCTACTTGTGTCAGGTGTTGGAGTCAGTCTCATTATCCAAAAATGCAATGTGATTATTCTCAGGGTTGGACTGAGGGGTTGTCTGGATTGTTGTCAATGATGAAAGAAGATAATTTGTACCTCTTAAAATACTAGTTTGGAGGAATCTTTGGTCGCTGGTCATCAAAAGCTTGCAGCAAAGTACAGAGACTGTGATTCAAAGTCACTTCTTACAAGTGGCAGAACAGAGATTTGAGCAAGTCTTTCAAATCCACTTCACTGCCTCAATCATTGCCCTGCATAAGAGATGTGTAGTAATCACTTAGCTTGTTCCTTCTCAAATAACCCACCAGGAAAGAACTCACCAAGTTTTGCTCAAGTGGAGAAATCTTTTCTATTTCACACATATTACCTCTTAATTCCAATTAATACATTCAGAATCAAGTTAGAGGATAAAGCAGCTTAACTTTGTGGCATTTTTACCTTTATGTCAAAGAAGTCAGTACAATATCAATAAATAAACAAATGCTAAAAATGAACTTCAAGTTCTCAATGATGACCAGTTAAATAAAGGGCAAAAGGCAAAGAGAGATAGGTTAAAAAAATGGACACAGGCTTGATTGACAGAGGCAAGAAGACAGGGAATAAGAGGCAAAGGAGAGGTGGGCTGGGAATACAAAGAGATGGGTAATTATAAAGGTAAATAATCCACAATCTGTTCCACTGATCTCTTGAAGGTCAGATTTCAGAGCAAGTTATTTGCTTTTATTTATGACCTTTTATTTCTAACTCTTTAAATGTTAATTAGTGGTTATTTCAGCTCCTAGTTCTTTAGTAGAAAAGGAGTGCATTTCTCTTGACAAAGTAGCCTCGCTGACCCTACGTAGGTCCCTTCGAGGCTCAACTTTGGGTAGAAGAGTCCATCTTAGGTTACAGCAGTGGCAAAGAGGCTGGGGGTACAGAACAGGCTATTCCTGCAAATCAGATGCTGCCCACCCCATGCACCTACCCCACAACTTATTGTGGTCATGCTGTTCTCAGATTAGCAGCAAGTAACTGACTTTGCACTTTGTATGCCTAAGTCTAAAAATGTTAACGACTGCAAAATTCAGATGCCAACAGAGACTTCATGTGTGAGAAATAAGGAAGCAAAGGAGACCACCCCACTCTCCTTCCTCTCACTTCCTCTTGTCATACCACTTACCTCCTTAGTCATACCCCTCTTGAATTCTTTTGCCCATAAATTGTGTGGAGCACAGTAAGTCTTTGTGGTCATCATGGAATCCCATATTCATTATGGGCTGGCAAGGAGAAGAGTTGTTTCCGCAAAGTGATATCACGGAGACCACAGAACAGGAATTCCCTGTGTCTCAGTCAGCAAGGGTAACAATCTCATGTATTGATGGTCTTTGCAGTAAGTGCATTGCTTCCACTAATGGAATCATCTCACACATCTGAAACTGAAGAAGTATGCCCTGGGGACTCTATCCTTTCTCAAAGCAGCTGCATTTGTCAACAAGTCTTAGTTATTTGTGCTGGTAAGAAAGACTGTACAGGCCACATATCACCACGATGAGGTTCTTACTGAGCATGGCTGCACTGGCTCAGCCAGGTTACCTAAACTTACAGTTCTCTCATTGCTATCCCCTTATTTTTTCACCCAAAATCCTATGTCCATTCTGCCTGCCTGCCAGTCCCTCAACAACCTGATCAGTCCAAGCATATTTCTCTGGGTCCCCACTAATTCATTCTTCCCAGATCACTCTCTTCTGCTTTCTTTGAAGAAGAATCATCACTGAATCACATTTGGCCAAACTATGGATAATTGAACATTCGATTTTGGAGGAAATTTGACAACTCTGCTGAGCTCAATCTTAGATTAGCACCTGTTCCAGTCCCTGTCAAAGGTGTAACAAATAAAACTGATATTTGGGAAGGACAATGCAAAAGTCCCCCCTAGATTTTTTTTTAAAGCACATTTTCCAAACTCATTTAGTGAAGAACTTAAGAGTTTAAAGAAAATTTCCTGGACCTTGGAGAAAGGAGTGTCCAGATCAAAACTAGTAAGACTGGCATACAACAATTGAGAGAATTTGCCACCAAAATCATCCACACTTGGAAAAAAATGTATATTCAGTCTGATTGTTTTCTCAAATGCAGAATATAGCTAAGAAAATGGTGTCCTGGTCAATTCTGTAACCTAAATGAACAAAGAATTTGGGACTATGAGGCGGGTCACCTGCATGGATTGAAAGGTAACTAAAAAGACTAGTCAGTGCGATGTCTCTACATGGTCTAGGGGAAGATGTCTTGTCTCATGTTCTCAGGTAGGTCATTTCCCTGAAAGGACTTTGTAATGACACAGGATCACCCCTCTAAGATAACTAACCTTTCCTATCCCCTACTGTGATTTCATGTTCATAAGCTAACTTGCCATGATTTTTTTCTGCAGGATAAAAAATGAGCTGATGATTATTGAACAGAGGAGATTAATCCTTATTTAGTCATTGTTTTCATGATTGGTTTCACAGGATTCTCATTTTTTTATTCCATGAGGTGAAATAGATTCCTTCCCTATAAGGTATGGTCTGCCTATAGAATACAGAACATGTGGGACAAACCATAGAAGTGAACCATCCACACAGTACAATCCATGCTTTCCTTGCTCACACCCAGCTGATCCACTTTCTTACTAACTCCGACTCACAGAGGCAGGAGGCGTGCAGTCGGACCAGAATATACTTGAGGGGCCAGTCAACAGAAGGATGCAATATGCTTTCTCTTCGTCAGAATTACAGTGATATTCTGAGGGGAGGGAACTGTGTCTCCATCTCAGGAAAAGCTCAGAATACCACACAAAAATAAGTATACATTGTGTTTCTTGGAAATGATAGCTAAAATAGTTCAGACTCTTTAGAGAAATTCCTACAAACCCAAAGACTCTGGGGAGAGCATATTTGAGTAGGAAAATTTTACTTCATCTTCTGGGAAAGTATTTGTTACCTAGAACTGACCTCTGGAAATGCTACTTTATTCCATCTTTAGGAAGCAGGTAGTTAATACTGAATAACAGAGACATTATTGGATCCTCCCTCCACTTATTCCCTCCACACCGGGTGGGAAAAGGCCACTTCTTCTCTTTGGGGAGCTATCTATATATGGAGCTGGCATAGTCATTCCACTTCTTTTGTCTTTAGCTCTTTCCCGTCAATATTCCCAGTGAGCTGAGTTGTGTGACCCACAAATTCTTCTGCTTTGACTTCCTTTAGTTTACTATTTTTTTTTCTCCCTGTACTATGTGCATTCCATAACCCAATCACTGCTTAGTCTACCACACCTGGTCTCTACCCCACCATTCCATTAAGGCTAGTCACTCAAATATCCAATGGATGCTTTTCAGCATTTACATTTCCTGCAGAACTTGATACTGCTGCCTTTTTTATGACATAAACGTTCTTTTCTCTTGACTCCCAGGATACCAGGCTTTTCTAGTTATTCTCCTATTTCTCTGATCCCTACTTTTCTACTCTTTTTCTCTGTACCTTTTAAATAGGGATGTTCCAAGAGCTCCATCTTTAACACTTGGCTCATCTCATTTCCTATATCTAGGCCAGCTGAATGAAATGACTCCCTGTCTCTCCAGTCTATGACTAACTCTTGAGCACCCAAACTATAATTCTAGCCATTACCAGACATACCTGCTTTAATCTTTTATATCCAAAATTTTCAAATCTAAAATTTCACTTTCTTTCCCACTCAGATTTTTCTATATAATCTGTTCAGTGACGGTCACCACCTCCCCCATCTCCCTATGCTATTTCTTCTCCCTAGAGTAAAATGCCACACTTTGAGTCTATCCAATAAATGTCTCTCAAATCCATTCCTGTGTCACCTCATTTTTGCTTAGATTGACATAATAAATTCTGTAGTGGCCTTTCCACATCTAAACTTCCCCAGCAAATCTACCTTCTACTTTGACATTAGTATGATCATCCTAGTAACACAAACCTGGTTATGCTACCCCAGCCAAAGGAACCCCAGCCAAAGGAACAAATAATGCTCATGGTCTCAAAATAATAATTTAGCCCTTTAACAACAATCTAATTCTAACAATATTCTCACACAATCTAAGTACACATTAAGGTGTTAGCTTCTAACACACTGTTTCTCTTTCATAGCCTCATGCCTTGTACAATGTTCCTGCTTCCTTGGCTTGAAACACTTCTCTTTCTTCTCTTATCTGCCTAACTGCACATCATGAGGAAACTGAAGCGAGAATAATCAGTTTATGCATCACTACTTCCAGGGAGTCTTCCTGAAGGTCTCTGCCCCCTTTCATCTGTTTGACAGCACCAGTATAAAGCTAGAATGGCCTTTAACCTTTGGCAGCCTCCTCTGAGATTGAGCACCATGAAAACAAAGTATCTCCGGAAGAAAACCAGCAAGTGGTTGACCCCTCAGTAGTCTAGTAAGTCAGTTAAATAACTGAATGGATACGATTGATTAGAATTTTTAGTACATGGTGTTTTCCACCAAACAAGGGAGGTTGAATTGTTTAACTATTCCAAATGTGTTTTAACTTCTCAACTCACGGTTTTATTTTTAGTGAGCTGCCAGGCAACCTCCACTTCAGTTTGCATGTATTGTAGAAAGCAAGAAGACAGATGTTTGGGCAATAAATCCCAAATCTGAATCCCAGAGCTTAGTCATAAATTTCATGGAATATTTTCTCATAGAATTACCAAGAATAACAGATTCAAATGCTGTTTATAATGGAAGGCACTGCACATTTAGACAGTACTTTTAAGTGAGCATGGTTAACTCTACATTTTCTCTAATGATGAAGCATATGATATGTCATAATGTTCTCTCCTGTTTTCTGACTATGTAACCACTCTGCCTCTTACTAAATCTATGACTTGGGCGAGTTACTTAACCTTTTGAAATCTTCATTTTCCTGACTAATAATTTTTTAAACTGCTTCCTTTAGGATATGAAGACATAGTGAGTTCTGTATTAAAAGTGATCCCTATGGCCTCCATAGGACAGTTACTGTTTGTAGAAATGTAGAAATACTCTGGTTCAGACATGGATGTCCTTCACCTTTCACTTGCCTCCTTGATCTTTTTCTACTTTGAATATCACACAGTCGCCTCAGACCTACTCTCCCCAAACAGAATTAATGCTTTCCTCCTTCCCTCTAAACTCACTCCTCCTCCAGCTTTCTACAGCTCAACATCCATACTTGATGACTATCTCCACAACTCATCCAGCAGCAACACCCAGAACAATGGCATCATGTTCTATTCTTTCCTCACCCTTGCCCTTCTGGTTCAAGAAACCCATTGCAGGGTAAATGCATTTTGCACCATTAGCTTCTCTGACCACAATACCTGCGGTATTGTGCCCTCCCTGTGATTTTACATGCCTGGGACCCATGAGTGTGCGCATGTGTGAGTGGGCACACCTGGGTCTGGGAGGAGGGAATAAAAGGGCCGTGACACTCTGGGGGAAGGTGAGGAGAGCATGGAGGGGAAAATGTCATTGAGGAGAGCGCACAGGAAGAACATGAGGGAGACTGTGAGGGGGGATTGTAGGAACTTGAGAGCAAGAACTCAAGTGACTGCTTCTTTGCTATTTTCCCCGTGTTCATTATTAAAAGTTTGATGAAGACAATTTCAAGGGATCTGACATTCTTTAGTTGCTAGAACCAATAGTGAACCTGCCCAGATAGTGATGGCTGCAAAGCACCCACTCATACAGCAAATGTTACTGAGACTTTGTATTAAATCCTGGAATTCTACCTCCCAAAGACCCTGATATTTGCACATCCTTCTTCAACACACTGCTACCTTTTTAGTTTTGTCCTCCCACAGCAGGTTATAACTGCTCTACCTGCATTTATTCCCACCTCTTGACAATCTTTTTTCCAAATTGCCACAGTGCGGCTGGAGTGATCTCTTAAGGTTATATTATCACTCATCAGTTACTTAGAAACTTCATAACTTCCTGTTACTTTACAGCAGAGACCAAAATCCTTCATATAACCATTAAGGTTCCATGTGTTCTGTTCTCTTCCAGGGTTTCCAGCTTTTCATTACTTCTTTTCCTCACTCTGCCTCCTTTCAGGCTTCATTCCAGCATTCCATCTCTGCCACAGAATAACTCAAGGTGGGACCCTGGTATTGCTCTCAAAGTCTTCCCCTGCCATAGTATTCTTCTGCCTGGAATATAACTCCCCTACTCCTTTACTTAGCTATCTTTTTTTATATATATATATATATATATAGTCCAAGTCTTTTATTTCTTTTCCACACCTATCATGCCATGAATTCATAGGGAATGGATTCCAGCAGCTCAGGCTCCTTTCCACTGGTTCTCACAAAGTGTGCTTCTCTAGGTGGAGCAGGTTGGTGCTTCAGCTGAACCCAAGTACCTTTCTCTTTGGCTTCCTTTTTTTCCCTGATCATGTTCTTTCACACATTTCAGGAAGCTATCTTGGCTCTTTGAGTGCTTAATGTGTTCAATACGAACACTAATTCTCTTTGCTAGAAGAGAATTGCCCTTTACTTGTTTGTTTACAACAATGCCAACTGCATGCTGGGTAACATTATAGACTCTTCCAGTTTTGCCATGGTAACACTTGTGGGGCATTCCTTTTTGAACTGTGCCCATGCCCTTGATGTCTACAATATCACCTTTCTTGTAGATTCACATGTATGTGGCCAAAGAAACAACTCCATGTTTTCTGAAAGGCCTAGAAAACATAGAGTGGGTTCCTCTCCTCTTTCCCTTTGTGTTGGTCATTTTGGGGACTTATTGGAAGATGGCGGTTCCAAAAGGCTACTTAGGTATCTTTTACTTAGCCTTCAAATTCCAACCCAAAGTCACTTCCAGGATCCCCCAAACCCCAAACTAACTGACCTTCTTACAGGACCCTTGTCAGTTAAGGTCACTGTAATCATCTGTATGCATATTTAAATCTTCCACCACCCTCAAGATTCTCAATTCTGGTGGCATATTAGATTAAATGGAGAACTTTGCAAAAATACCAACTCCCACTTCTCATTCCATGCTAATTAAATCAGTATCACTGGAGGTGGGACCCAGGAATTGCTGTTTTTATTTTTAATGGCTCTCCACAGCTAATGAACAGAAAATGTTGGGAACCACTGATGAGGAAGGCAAAGACCAAGTCTTCTTATCCACTGATTTATCTATAGCACCAAGCACGCAGTCAGGTTTACACACAGTGGGCACTCACTAAGTGGTAACTGTAGTTATGACTACTGCTGTTATCATCATCATAATATGGTTATGATTAAGATAATTTTTCCCCACATTTTCTTGACATCTGTGATTCTTTACCACATAGCTCAAAAAAAATAAAACTAGCAGCCAAGATATCTTTTTTAAAACTCTATTAGTTTCCATGTGCCTGTCGACATAGAGCTTCAATTAAGAATGGACCAGGACCCCATAGACATAATATTTCACAATAAGTCACATCTCCAAGGTGAAACAAAACACAACATATTAAGAAATTCAGTTCATCACAAGGGAATATGGTGATGGTTTGTGGGTGATATGGTGGTGGGAGAACTATGAGGATGACAACGATGTAAGCAAAAAAATAATAAAAATTTTTACAGAAGAAATACAATTCATATCCTTATACTTCCTTTTTATGTAGATATGTGTCAGTAATTATGGTCATTTGGATAGTTGCTTTCTAATTTTGTAATGAGATGAATTATTGCTTGTTATTCTGATTCATTTTGATTGCATTCCTTTCTGTCTATAGTGTCACTCCTGTTACATGACCTATCTGGTTAAGGAAATGTCAACCCCACTCCCCACTTTGGTTCAGAGATTAGGACTGAAGTTTCTTGAGCTTACAGTTTTGCTCTTCAGTCATGTGTCAGAGAGGAGGCCTTGGATAATTTCTTCTCTAATGAACCTTCTAAGATATAATTTCTGTGACTCAGTTCTTAACTATGAACCTGCATTTGCATTATCTGAAAGGTTCATGAAACCACAGCTGTTGGACTCCATTCTCAGTTTCTAACTCAGTATATCTTGGTAAGGCCAGAGAATTTGCATTTCTAACAAGGTACCAGGTGATGCTGCTACTGTTAGTCCAGGCACCAGGCACCATATTTTAAAAGTCACTGCTTATGTTCTTAATGCACTGCACCTACACTTCATTAATGGCTGAAAATTTAAAAGACAGAGAGAAGTTGGTCATGCAATACAGCTAGTGAAAGCTACCCAATTTATTCTTCATGTTTAAAAGTACAATTCTGGGCGTTTCCCCCATGGTTTCAGAGGGATTTTCACTGTGTTATTTTGATAATAACCCAGTATATGCCACACAAACTTTTTAAAATAAAAAGTAGATTTTTCTAAAAAGGAGATTAAAGCTAGGCAGTGGCAGCATGCCTCCTAACAGGCAATTTCCTCAGCTATCTCCATCCTACCTTTCAAAGGCAGCTCTTGTTTATCGGTCCTGAAGTCAGTCAGCTTTGAGGAGCTGTTTTCAGAATTATTTAACCCAATGGTGGAAGGGGGTCTAGAACAGCAGTGAGGGGATTACTAAGTTCTTTAAAATAATCAGCTTCAAGGTAATTTTAGTAGGTTTTAGCAGGAGTTCATTGGGAGAGAGGTGGGATAAGGAATTCCAAGGCAACCCAAGGGAAGAATACTGACCCAACATCAACATCCTCTTGCGATGCCAGATAAATGAGCCAGGAACATCACTGTAATAAACAGCCAGAGTAAACATGAATTTTAACCTATGCAGTTGCTCACTATGCAATGTGTTGCCTTTGGATGTACAAACACACATCTCTTTTCTGTGAAGAGTGATGAAGAGAGTGATGAAGAATGTCCTCTGCTACCTTCACTTAAGGCACCTGAGAGGCACCTCTTGGGTGATGATGAAACCAGGCCCAGGCTGGTTTTAGCATCTTCTTCTGACCCACTTTCTTCATTTACACTGTCTTCCCCCGTGTCTTTCTTACTGTCTCACTCCTACCTGCTTCCCAACGACACAAGTTCCCTCTCCTCTAGCTGCACTGCCCATAACCTCTGGCATTTCGAGTCTTGAGATCCCCTTAAACAATTCTCCTGTCTTCCCTGTGCTCAATTTTACATCTGATTTCTTTGTCATCTTCAGGTTTCCTATCTTTTTGACTTTTTAAATACCCCACAGATGTGATATGTCTTTTTTTTTTAATCAAGCCAATCTCAAAGTGGAAAGAAGTAGCAGACTCACACACTCCAATGCTCACACACTCCTGGTCCTGAATGCACAGAAGAACTGCCTAGGGGGCCAAGCATGGTGGCGCACTCCTGTAGTCCAAGAGCTGGGAGGCAAGAGGTCTGGATCGCTTGAGCTCTCAGGTTCGAGACTACCCTGGGCAACATAGTGAGACCTGGTCTTGAAAAAGCAACCAGGCATTGTGGTGTATGCCTGTAATTCCAGCTACCTGGAAGGCTGAGGCTTGGGGATCACTTGAGTCCGCAGGATCGGGAGTACTCTGGGCAACATAGCAAGACCTAGTCTCAAAAAAATAAAAGAACTGTCTATGCATTTCCCCAGGTCTCTCCAGAGCAACTGCATGCGACTATCTAGGAAGAAGGGCCCAGATATTGTCATTTATTTTCAAAGCCTTCACATGTTCTAATGTACAGCCAAGCTTTCAAAATCTTTGAAATCACCTTGTGCAGAATTCTTGAAAGAAGGGTATGAGCCTTGCAGTCATCTCCACTGAGATTCCTAGTCATGCTAGACAGCGTAATTGTCAGGAAGTTCCTATCTTGACCCAAGTTTTACTTCTTTCTGACTTCCACCCATTGATTGTAATTGTCTACTAGGAAGCATTGCAGAGTATATTCACTTCTTCATTAATTGTTTTTCCAAATCCTCAAAGATAGCCAGCATTTAAGTCCTGTCTCCAAGTTTCCTATTCTCAAGGCTAAATAATTTCAATTCCATTAACCATTCTATATGTACTGTGATTGCCAAGTCTCTTATCCTCATTATCTTTCATCAAAAGTCCTTTACTTTGTTATGGTCCTCTCAAAACACACTGCTCTGAACTGGATAACAGTGCAGATTTGAGGAGTTACTGCATCCTTTTCCTGGAAATTTAACTGTTACTGGCAGTACCTAATATGACACCTTATTTTAGATAATCACCTTGAGAATTGTAGTTCCATAAAACCTATAGGTCCTTTTCACATGAACTACCACCAAGTCAGGATTCTTATATTGAGTATTTCATTTAAATGGCATCTATGGTTCCAGCCCATTTTCCAGCCTGATCATTCTTGAATCTCTTATGTAACTCATTGAATTTTCACTAAAAATCATCTATTGTTGGCAAATGTTCTAAGTGTGCATTCTGTTTCCAGCCAAAGCATTGATAAAATGTCCCATATAAGGATCCTATACCTCTGAATCATAAATAATCTTGTAAACCAATGTCACTGCAACTAAAAAAAAAAATGGGACAAGAAGAGAAACTTATATAGTATCTGGGATTTTCTTTGAAATAGTCTAATGCTAACAATAAAAAGATGGTAGGGAGAATAATAGAGGAAACTACAGTTTCAGAATTTGGTAATAACTGAATATAGGAAATAGGTATATATAGGTCATTATTAAGTATTCTTTATTTTTTATTTTAAAATTTCAACAAAAAAATCTTTGAAAATCTTTTGCGGAAATAAAAAACGCTATTTCCCTGAATTTGAGACACTGCCAAAATGTATTATCTCTAGCACTCTCCTACACATTTGCTAGAACTTAAAAAAAATAAAATTTATGGCCATCCTAGACTATAGACCAGTGCATCCATCCTTCCACCACTGATTGGGCCCCCACCAATTTCTATAGCTTAACATAATAAATCCAGGTCAATTGATAGTGATTGGGGTTTTCCTTTCCAGATGCTAAGAAGTCTTTCATCTTTATTTTAAATATTTTGTCAAGAATTAACTTCATGTGTCATTTCCTGAATCTACCTTCTCCCATATTTTATGATTTAGATTAATCACTGAGAATCTAAAGAACATAATTTCTATAAAGTTTTTAACTCATTTAGAAAAGTCAGAGGCTGTCTTAATACTTTCCCATCTATTTCAAGGACTTCTTAATGATGTGTGTCTACTTAGAACTGATTGAACTGATTTTCCTAATTTGAAGAAAAACAAAAGTGGTTCAGAGGTTCCAATTCCTGTGTATCATCCATTATCATTGCACATCCCTCTTCCTGCTTGTAGTCTTGCAATGAACCATAGTGAAAATAACTATTTTTGTTATCTTTAGCATTTTTTCCTGCATGCCTCATCTCCAAGCAATACTTAGCCCAAGTGATGCTACTTTTAAAAGAATTCTCCTAGTTTTTCAGCATTCTTAATTACTTCTTTTTCCTATTATACAAATCCTTGAGAGATAGCTTTTGTTTTATAAATGTCACAGTCATCATAGAAATTTTCAGAAAACAGAAAAACAGGTAAAGGGAAAGATAATTTCTGAGCTCTTTATCAAAGTCTCTCTAGTCAAAAACATTTTTTAAGTCTTTCAGATTTCTTAAGTATGAAGATTAGTTATGAGTACATGATCTGATTTCTCATGGGTTTAGACCTAGACTTAGCTGTCTATTTCTTTTTTAGACTCTTAACATTTTTAAGCCATATTCTTTCACACATATGACCATGAAGAGCTTACCAATCATCTGATTTTTTAAAATCTGCCTTCTTAAAATTTAAGACCATGTGTCTGGTTGTCTTTCATTTCTCTCCTTCAGTATTATTAATGATTCAATGAAGTAAAAATTTCTCCTACCTTATTAGCCATAGAGGCAGAACACTAATTCTTCTTCTAATGTGCAAAAAGTATCTCTAAGGAAACTCAAGAATGTTTCACATGTTCTGTTTTTGAAAACTGGATTTCCAACAAATATCCAGATAAAGTTACAGAAAGTAGCTTTAGTAAATTCTGAAGTATTTTAGAATTTCATAACTGAAAGGGGTTCAAAACATGATGATTGAGGAAAGTGTTGCCAACACATTTTGTAACCCTTTTCATGCCAGGCACCATAATAAGCACTTCATACAATTTTTTATTAACTTAATAATCTCATGGTATATATACTATTAGTATTACTTTAGCCCTTGTTTTAAAAGTAAGAAAAATGCAATGAGATAAGTTACAGAACTTCCCCAAGACAGAGAGTTGAAAATCTTTGAGGTAATAATAATTTTTATACTCAATGTGCACAGCCCTCCTTTAATTGAAACACTCCTTCAATGATTTACTTTGCTGTACTTGCAGCCTTGTAATTTTTAATAAGAGCACTTGATCCAAAGTTTCCACTTAATTGGAGTGGTTCATCTTATATTCATATAACAAAGTCCTTTCATCGCTCTTTGTTTTTTCACCCAAACTCTGCACTAAGCTACCAATCTCATCCTTCTGTATTTTCACAAGGCAAACAATATTTTTAATATTGCCTCCCCCTCCTAAAACATTTACATCTCTGGATAAGAAATAGACTTCCTTGCCCTCCATTGGTAAGAGGTTCATCCTTCCAAATCCTTTGACAAATAGAGCTTCATGTTTACATACAAAAGTAACAAGTCTGTTTCAACAGGTTAATCTTGGATTTGCAAAAAATGAAGATAGTCAAAATAAAATTGGAATACTAGACAGACCAAACTTCCCTAACAGTTGTAGCAATGAAGCATAGATTTAGTTTCCATTTTTTTTTCTTCCCTCAGTTCTTTTCCTGGAAACCATGAAAGCTTATTGTGTCTCTCACTGGAAGATGCAGAGTCCTTGGCTCAGGGCCTTTCTGTGCATCATCTAATATTTGTAGCTCATTATACCCAACCTGAGAAACAAAAGCAAAATGAAATCTAAAGACTACTAGATCAGGATTCCTAAGCAAATCACATTTTCAGTCTTCATAATCTGAGGATTAATGGCAATACCTACTTGGCAAGGTTGCTAAGAGGATTAAATAAAATAAGTATTATAAATTGCCATGTGAATTATAAAGTTATTGTGATTATCATGATAATGATGTTTTAGGGTTCACAAAGTCATAATTACATTTGTAAATCAGCATATACAATCAAATGCAGGAATGTGAAATACCCAAGTAACCAGAGGCTTTTTATGCCTCTAAATGGCATTGGAATTTATTTAAAAATTCCCAGGTTCCTCTTTTTTTTCTATGATAGAAAAGTCAAGAGAGAATATGAAGATTTCTGCCATGCCAGCATTTTCTGATATTTTCCCTCTGAGGTTAGTGTTTCGGAGACCAGCTTTTTATGCTGACAGTGGGCACTGGGAACTATCACATAGGACTAAGCATGACTTAGTAGGTAGCAGTCTTGAGTTGCCCTCTTCCTCGGAATGTAACATTTGTCTCGGGTTCTAGAATCAGGGTTCACATTTTTAAGGAGGACAAAAAGGAGGTGCAGCATGGAGGTTGGGATACCCATTCTACTTTCCCCAAGGCTCCAATAAGTACAGGATGGGAATCCTCAGGCTTAAAGTACTCTCACTGTCCATTGGTTCTCACTCTACTACTTCCCAATGTGGGGTGGTTAAAGAAGGAATACCTCCGGTGACCTGAAAAGTGGAAGGAAGCTGTGTTTTTTCTATGTACCTGAAATAATTAGATGGACTGCTCTTCTCCAAGCCAGGCAACACTGAAGCAGTAAAGGAAGGAAAAGGGCAAACCACCCCTGGGCACTGGAAGCAAAGGGCCTTAGGCAGCTCTGGGCAGTGGGTATTAGGGTGGCAGGATAAAAGGGTGAGAAGACAGAAAGTAGGCTCAGAAGTAAGAACCTCAGATAACAAGACATGCCTCCTTCACAGCATCCACTTTTACACCCACAGATAATACCCGGGCTATCTCCTTCATGTAACATCACAAAAATCTAAGCCACGAAAAACTTGCATCTTCCTCACGATCTCCCTATCATGTGTATGTGCCTACTGGGCTTACTGGCACTATGATAAGCATCATTCATAAAATCCTCACAATGTCATGGATATCACTATAGGATCACTAGCACTCCGAAAAAACAAAAAAACCAGTCAGAAAGTTTAGCAGCATGTCCATGGTCACAATGACAGTGAGCACTGAGCTAGAATTTGAACACAAGCCAGTCTGTGGGATTTGTATGTTCTAATTATTAGAAGGAACTAAGACAAAATTCTCTCACCTACCCACTCTCACAACCCACAAACTTCCTTCAGTCAATGTGAAGGGCAGATAACCATTTTCTCAGCAAAAAACTGTTTCAGGTGGTTTGCTGTCATCTAACCATCACTTGCTAGGTTGGCTCATGACTGACCTTCAGTTCCTAATGTATTGGTTACAATTTACCATAAGTTGTTGTGGCAGCTGCTGTTTGCGTCAAAGCTGAGGATGGGGTTGAGTTATCTCATTTTTTAAAACCATCACCTTCTAAAGAAGTCCTGTACCCTCTAACAGTCACTCCTTATCCCCCAGCTCACAGGAACAAGTCATCTACTTTCCTCTCTATAGATTTGCCTGTTCTGGAGGTGTTTTATTAAAGGAATCACCACATGTGCTTGTTAGTGACTGGTTTCCTTCACTTAGCACAGTTTTTCAACATTCATCTGTGTCAAATGTACAAATACCAGTACTCCATTCAGTTTGGCTGCCAGTTTTTCACTGTTTCTCCATTTATCAATCAATAGATGGATGTTTGGGTTGTCTCCTTATTTGGGCTATTATGAATAATATTGTTAAAATCGTGATGTACAAGTTTCTGTGTGAACTAATTCTGCTGTTGTTTATTTTGTAGTATCTCATTTAATTGCTATAACAAATTTACAAAATAAGTATTAATCTTTTTTCACAGGTGGAAAAGTGACACCCAGAGAAGTTAAATTACCAGCCTAGGGTCACACAGCCAAGCAGAAGCAGCCCTTGGACTGGAAGACAGGTTCACCCTAATACTTGAACACTGTATCCTCAGTGGACTTGGCCATTGGAAAAAGTCTCTTTTGAGTGAAATTTGTGACAACAGGGGAGCTGTCCTGTAACTGCAGTAATAAATGCACACCTGGAAGTCAGAGAAGAGCTAGATTTTAACAAGGAGGAGTGGTTGCCCAGTCAGTGGGCGGACCATCAGTCTGCATCAAGGGCTCCCCAACTAGCTGACACGCAGCATTCGAACCTGCTGCCAGTGATTCCCACCTTCCTGAACTCTCCATTCCTGTCCCTCTGTTAGCCAAACCAGCCCTTATCACCCATACCCCTTCTCTCTCTCTGTCTCTCTGTCTCTCTCTTGCACACACACACACACACATGCACACACACATTTCCTTAAAGTTAAATTCCCCACAAAGACAATCATCTTGACCTGGGCCTAATAGAATGGAGTAGCGAGAAGCAGTGAGAATCTCCAGAGCCTTACAAATCCTGACTCTTGAATCCTGCCCCTGCCTCTATCCTGGCCTCTACTTTACTTTCTAGCCCCCCAAAGTAACTCTCTACCTTTCTTCTTCATTGTCAGCTCCTGGGGAAGGAAGATTAAAGTCTAGTGGTATTTTCCGACAGGCCCTGAGTGTTCTTGGTAAATATCAAATATGTCCTGGGGACATATGCAGTCAGATGCAGTATGCAACTCAGAAAGCCGTACAAGTACTGGCCTCCAGGACTTCTATTTACTGGAGCCACCAAGGTCTGTCACAGGGTGACATAATCCTTTCGCCAACACCCTACAGCTGGTGCCACACTCTACATAGGATATCAGAACTCATGGGAAACCCCATCTCTCTGAGGTTATCCCAAGTAAACAGTTGCTGATGACAGGCAGTGCTGGAAATGCTGGCAGCAAGCCACATAGACATTCTTAGTGCTCCCAGAAAGTCTATGTATTCTATTTGTATTCAAGAGCAGTTGGTGCTACCTCTTCAAAAGTCCCACATGATGGACTGTTTCAAGAAAGATCCAAGAATACAAAAAGGTAGATTTCCTTGTCATTACTGTCTCTCCCTTATATATCCTATCATATGGACAATTTGACAACCTTCTGCCTCTCCCCTCAAAAGAAAACTGAACAAGAAAATCACTTGCTTATATAAAGCATCCCTGCCACATTTCTCCCTATGTAGGATACAATAATCAGAAATAGCCAGAATATTTCTTATTAGGAAACTATATTCTTAAATAGATTTTTCTACTGCCTTTATCCCTCTCCCCAGAGCTTTTTGCTGTTCTATTACTTGATTACCAAATTGTCCCAGTTCCAAATCTGTTCCTCTTTTCCACAATCACTGGAAGTTCCCGAGGCAACCACAAATATTTGCAATTCTTTCTGCTATGTGACTGCCCTAAAAATAAACTCAGATTTTTTCCAATCATTATAATGTCAAGAAGCATGTAAGTGGACATTTTTTATATATATGCATACTTGTGAAATAGAGAAGGCATAATGTCAAAATTTCTAAGAATACTGTCAAAGTCCTGACATCAACAATAACATGGGGTGTTAAAGGAAGGCTTGGGGGAAAGGATTAGAACAAGTTGATATATACATGTTCACACACACCCAAACAAGTCGAATGTTTTCCTTTTTAGAAAGGGAGTAGCAAAGAGAAGAATGCACATTTGCTTGGAAATCTAGTCAAGATTTAGCCTCATCCTTTTAAAATCTCCACCTGATGTGCCTGGGACAAGGACCCCAGAGACTTCAAGGACCCCAGAGACCCCAATCAGTGAACAAGATCTAAATTCTATTCTTGTCTGACTTCGGACTAGATGACTTTTCAGAAATCACAGAAAAAGTCTCCACTTAAATGCCAACACAGTCACGATCTTAATACAGAAATGATTGTGAATTAGGGAGCTTACAAAATAAATGAACTACAAGAAATGGAAGTGTAACAGTAGAAACTGATACTCATAAAACCCTATTTTGATCATCTCAGCAAGAGTTTATAAGTGCATTGATGGCCACTCTTCATTGATGCCCGGAGAACCTCCCTAGAACAAAGAAAACACACACACACACACACACACACACACACACACAATCTCACTTGCAGATCTGAGATAGCTGAAGCTAAAGAATAGGGAAACTTGACCAAGCTGCATGTGGTATGGCCTTGTACACAATTCAGTCAAGACTTCCACTTCCAGTCTGTGTCTTTTCAACCTGGATGTTTTCTATGCTTCCAGCTCATTCCCACTGTTACCAAAAAAATCCCTGACAGCAATAGATTTAGTGATACAAAGAACAAAGAGATAAAAAAAAGGTGGCCTTAGACTTTTTAGAGAATCCATTTAGAAGTAGACAAAAGAAAGACTGTGCTAAGTGAAATAAGCCTGAAGGAAAAAGACAGATACTGGCTAATTTCACTTATATGTGGAATACAGAGAATTAAAAAAAAAGGAACAGAAAATAGAACAAACCAAAACCAGTCCTAGATATATGATGGCAGAATTGAGGCTGCCAAGGGGGAGGTTTGGGGTAGCAAAAAAGGAGAGTGGGAACTGAAAGCTTTATGGACGGACTATGAGGCTCTTGGTGATGGATGTGATGTGGTAACAAACAACTGAAGAGTTGTGAACCTATTTCCCTAAATCGCATACAGTATTGTAAGTCAATGCCATCTTAATAATAATAATATAAATTAATTTTTTAATGTAAAGTTCTGTTAAGATTAATTACACAATGCAATACTGTTACTTTATGAACATATATTCTCTTCAGATTATTGCTCATACTTCAACGTCAATCTAACTTTTAGTAGATAGAAATTAGAAAAAAAAATTGATAGTACATTTTCTATACTTCCTTGACAAATTTTTGTCTACTTCAGGCTTAGAAATTTCTTCTACATTTCAATATTATGCATCTATTTTTATGTTTAATTTGACTTTTATGTTCTAGTTTTTGCACTTTAGCCTTTAATTCATTTGGCATTAGAATTCTCAAACAATAACAAAAAATTAAGACTATGGGGAAATTCCAACAAGAGGAGCTGAGACGAAGTGAACCCAGTATGGGGAGACTAAAGCCAGCAGACAAATTCTCTCCTGTTTCCTCCATGGTCTTCCTGCTCATGATCACCCTAAGATTCAACAATCTACCCAAACAAGCCTCTAAAACCTTTCCTCCAATAGTGGACAGTTTTTTTAACGTATCCTCAATTTATTTACTTCACTATTGTTTGGAGTTTGGTATGTTAGTGAAACCGAGTCCAAACTGATTATCTGTCAAATAACAAAAACCTCAAAATATTTTCCTTTGTCCTCCATCCACCCCCTTGTCCCAGGCAATATTAGAAAGTCTCTTAAAATACTTTCAGCTAAACTTTCTGAGTAATCAGAAGCAAGTTTCCATTTTTTTTCTTAGAACTACAATATTAGTGCCACATCCATTCACTATGCACTTTGATACATGTTCCTCATATAACATGATCCTCATTGGGGATACCCACCCAGTTCATCAACACTTCATGACCAACGTGATGTAGACAAGAAATGTACCACCCATAGAGCAATGCTCAATTCTTCACCCAATAAATCAGCTCAAAAGTAAATACATATGTATTGAATCATAAGGAAACTATTTGGGGTGATGGACATGCTTTATACATTGATGGGAGCAAAAGGAGTTGCTGTAGGGATAAATGAGATAAAATCAAGATCTTAGCACAGCACTTGGCCCTTATATCACTGCAAATCAGTGCCTTTGTGGCACTTTCTTTGCAATGTATTTAGAGAACAACATTACCAAACTGGAGTGCAAAAGTTTGGAAAAGAGATAGAAGTTCCACTCCTGGAACTTTCATTAGCAGTTTGTCCCTCTGTTTGACCCTGTCTAGCTGCTTGCCCTGAGCTGGTGAGGACATAACAAACAAGGTTGTTTCCTGAGGCCAGCCCCACCTAGTTCCTGGAGAGTACTATGAACTTCTTTGCCCTAGTGGAAGAGCATGTGAAAACCCAAAATTGCTCCCAAGGCAGGGGTCATGTGTCCCGAAAGAGCAGTTGGCCTTTAGCAGTTCTCCTTTAGGACCCATCTCTTAACTTCCCCCTTAGGAGAACCTACACAGTTAAATTCATGCAACGCCTGTAACAATCTGCTTGGCTACCAGGTTCATGGTGGTCCTTATTTTATTGCCACCCTAGGATTACAGCCTGCCACAGATGTTTGCCAAATTCATAATGTGTTAACTGTTTCAGTCCACTCACATAGGATCTGAATTCAGTTTCTGGGTGTCTCCCTGGTGCTCATTAGACAGACCTCCCTGGCCCATAATGACTTGGTCACAAACCAAGAATATATTCCCCAGATGCCCCTGCAGCTGGATCCCCCACCTTGGATCAAAGCCCTTGAAGAGAGTCAGGTCCTGGATCAAACGTGAGTTTATTACTCTCCCGTGAATATGATGATCTGAAATACCTCAGCAACTTCCTTTGATTCCCTCTCCTTTGAAAGGCATTACAAGCACATCTCCTGACTATCAATGTTCCATTTTGAGCCTGACAGTAAGGAAGGAAAAGTTGCAGAAAGCAGGCATATGAGCTCATAAAATAAAGCAGTCTGTGGGAGATTTAAAGTGGGGCAAATAGGTCTAAAAACTTTAGTAGACTTAAACTTTAATAGTCACTGTTGCTTTACAATCTTATTCATTCATTATGTGCTCTTTCATGTATTCATGCTTGCAGTGACTTGAATAATATCTAAATGCCTAAGATGTGGTTGGTATTAGATCAAATCTAATTGAGTCAAATCTAATCCATGCTCTTAAAGAGCCAACCAAGTTAATGATCAGAATGTCAATATTCTCACTGATCTATCAACAAGTATTTTATATTTGTTTTTCTGTTAAAGAAGGAAAATAGTATACTTCTGTAAACTATTTAATTCTATCCAACTATTTGAGTTATAATTAGCACAAGATGTAATGTGGCAGATTGTTTTCTCTTGGTAACAGTGAGCCTGGCATTTCTAGGTCTTCACAAACTTTCTAGATCTTATCACTAGAAGGCAAGTAACAGTAGTTCTCATCTCATAAAGCTATTGTTAAGGTCAAATGGGATATTGTGCACAAAATGATCAACATGATGCCTGGAAAATCCATTTGCATTGTTTTCCTTCTCAGATATGAATACGATAGCTTTTATTTATACATTTTACACTAATAAGATTTTTCCAATCACTTTAGCCCCTCCATTTAAGATTAATATCTAAAATGAAATGTAGCTATGCTCGGAAGTAAATTCCTAAGAAGTACAAGGAGTAACCAATAAAAATGACAACTCATCTACAATCCTAATCAATTCTAATCAAAAAGGTAATAAGTAGAGCAAGCAGCATTTGTGTGAGAAACTGATCAAAATTATCATCTACTAGGAAAAGAATTTATCAGAATACATGAAACTCCCCAGGTTAAAAGCAAACCAACTAACTGCAAGACATTTTAATAATGTGACAGTATCCTTCATTCAAGACTTACTCTCCCAAAGCACATCTGGACTCTGTATTAAGTCATAGATACCATGCTTACAATGAGAACTTGACAGATGGCAGCTCATCTGACAAGTAGGTCTTCCAGAAATAAAGAACAGAGAAAGCTGAGGGGAGGAAATTATCATAGAAAACATATGAGAAAATTTCCCAGAACTGAAAGATCTGAGTTGCCAGAAGGGAGGGGCTGAATGCCCAACACAATGGATGAAAATAAACACACAATACAGCACAATATTATTAATTTTTAGCACATAAGGAATAAAGAAAAATCCTAACTGTTTCCTGGAAACAGAGGGTGGGGTGAAAGGAACGAATGACACAAAAATAACGGTATCGGATGTCAAAATTGTAAAAGAGACAAAGGCCTCATATTTATTCTCCAGTGCACCTTTTCTCAGGAAATACTGAAGGATGTGCTCCACCCAGATGAGGGAGTGAACCCAGATAAAGAAATAGAGCACTAATAGAACTGACACGCAAGAGAGAGCAAGGGAAACCCAGGCAGACAGCTCAGAGGCAGTAGGGGAGAGCACCTAGCCTAGGCTACAAGATGACAGAGTATCAGAAAGAGGTTTTAAAAAGGAAGGAAGAGACAAGAAAAGAAGAGGGGGAGAAAGAGAGCAAAGAATGATTACTGACTTTATGGAAACCTATGGTTTGCAAAAAGAATTATTAAGAGACATAAAAACTAAGCAGATAAAAAACAAGACCTTATTAATGCCAATCAAGGTAAAATTGTGCAGGGAAAAGAAAAATCCAAGGTGCAAGCAAAACATACGTTGGCATACTAAACACTGGATGTTGATTGAATGAAAAAAATGTGATATTACTTTATTAAAAAGGTGTAGAGAGTACAAACTTGATGGAATATAAGAAAGCATGGACTCAGCTAGCACTAGAAGCAACAGATAATGTCTAACTTAGCAATGAAAGTGCACCTGAAAACATCCTAAGCAGGTTGAAAGTCATGACTCTGAAGATTAGGATTTAAGGTTAGGGGAGGGCATAAAGTGGTGGGATTGGCTACAGTTCTTTGCTCAAAATTCTTAAATGTGACTTTAAATTATATGTGATAAGACACATTTGATAAAATTTAATATTGGTTTTCAAAAGGAAAAAAGTCAATACATTTGATAAAAATTAATATTAAACATCAATATATCATATATTAATATATTGATATATATTGACATATTAATATCATGTTAATATATATTATGTTAATATGTGATATGGATGTTTAGTATTTATGAACTAATAAAATTAATACATTTGATAAAAATTAATATTGGTTTCAAAAGGAAAAAATTTCAATAGTCTCTCAAAAGAAAATCCCAGGGTCACTGAAATAGGTGATTACCAAGGTCTGTTATTTGATTCACGTTACCATATGGAGTTCTTCTGTGCTAGAAAACGTCATTTACCAGGTAGACAAAAGAGAATCAGTGTCAGTTGTATCAGATTGATACTCCACAAGTTTAAGAATTTTTAGTTTTGCAAACACAAGTTCTTTTTTTTTAATTCATTTTATTGATTTGTCACAATTGTGCATTAATTGATCCCTCCTCCTCCCTCCATATTCCCTTCTGTATCCCCCTTCCTCCTCCCTCCATATCCCCCCTCTGTATCCCCCTTCAGTCACTCCTCCCATTTTTCTGCAAATTGTTGTTTGGTTAAGTTGATGTTTAGTTGTTGGTTGTTTGGCCTGTTGTTCTCTTCCGATATTTGGTAAGTGTGTGTGTGGTTTTTTGTTGTTGTTGTTGTTGTTGTTTTATTTTTTGTTTTTTTTTTTTTCAAACACAAGTTCTTTTAAATTCTAATTTTCTTTTTTACTTTTAACCTCTTCTGTTCTTTCAAATTCAGGTATATTTCTTTTTATTTTAGTTTGATTTTCTTTTTTTTTTTTTTCTTGGACTATTCATAGTTCATTTTCAGATATTCTGTTACAGGACTGGCTTTCAGAAAGCAGGAAGACATAGTTGTAGATTTGTAAAAAATTTTATTGGAAATAGAAAATTTTAGACACACAATGACCAGTACACACAGGCACACCCAGACACATACACTCACACACACATAAAACAAAGCAAGACAAAACTACACTTCCCGGAATTCCCAAAGAATTCCCCTGCCCCAGCCTTTGCACTCTGCTGATCTCCAGGGAGAACTTGAATTTTATTGGAAAATAGAAAATAAAACTTAGAGGTAATTTTCTGTCTCATGTTTTCCTTTTAAACCTGCCTAATGTTTTGCTAGTCAATTATTCTCTATTTGACATTAAAATTTTTTTTCATGACAGGGTTTTCTAAGCAACACTATTTTTCATAATTGCAAAAATATTATGTGCTTAGATTTTAAAATTTGGAAAATACACAAAAGAATGAAAAAGGAAAATAAAATTCTACTTTTTAAATTATTCACAAATATTCTCCCTTTCCCATTCCCAGTTTTCTTTATACACATGTATTGACCGAAACTGACAAATTTAAACTTGGAGATAAGTTTTGACATCTCAGTCTCCTCCCAACAAGCCACCTAACCTGAAAGTGACAAATTCAGTTTTTCAGACTACTTTAAGACTTTCTCAGAAATATTGTCCAAATCTATCCTTTTTCATTCCCACACCCTGACACTATCAATGCCCTAATGAAGACCCCTTTCTCTCTCACCTACTGGGCTAGTCTCCCATTGCTTATCAATTTGTAGGCTCCTGCCAGTTATGACCACTGAGTACAGCACCCCTGAGTGTACTGATAGCATAATTAAATATACTTTGTCACACTTTCCAACATTCTGTGAAAATCTACATATGGATCTTAAAAGAAATGGGGATTTTTTTTTTCTCAAATGGAATATCAATGCATCAGGACTAAGAAATGGCCCTAATGGTCAGTACCACCTCTTCCGAGACATTACAACATGACCAGGAGCAAGTAAGCAGAGGCTTTTGTTGACCTTCAAATACCACTTAACTTGGGGTCAACAAAAGCACACCCTGGAGAATAGCAGAGTACAAAGGTTGGGCCGGGGGCACTCTTTGGGAAGTCTTGGATGTATAGTTTTGCCTTGCTTTGTTTTATGAGTATGTGAGTGTGAGTGTGTCTGTGTGTGCCTGTGTGTCTATCATGAGTATAGAGAACCTAAAACTGAAAAACACAAAAAAACAAAAAAAAATAACTTAGAACTGATGTCCTACAAAAGGCATTACTTGGGCGAGACAGTAAGTAGTGTGGGGAACTGGAGCTCACCCTCAGTTCAATAGAGGTTCACACTTAGTGGTAAAGGAATAAAAGCAAGAAAATGGGCCCAGAGAAGGACACTACTTACATGCCCTTATCCATCTGGAAAACAATAGCCACAGAATTCGGATATTCAGATAGGCCTGGCCTCTTTGTCCTCTGAAACATGACCATATGGTAACCGTACTTTCTATCTTCTTTCCTGGGTCGAGATCTGAGAGAGCTTGTTTGACTAGAGGATGGAGATTGGAGATGTTTTCCCACACATAGACAAAGATCTAGCATTTGGTAACTATATTCTACCAGAATTCAAATGGAATCTGTGGGATGCAAGGATAGACTATACATTTCAGTAATATTTGACTTGATGAATCTCCTTTAATGCACTCTTAAGTTCTTTCTAGAATAAGGTGGAAAACACATACAAGCCTTTAAAACACACACACACATACACCTACACATACATATACACACAGAGAATCACTTTTTTCAAGGATAATATCCTAAATTAAATACATTTTGCAATAAAGTAGAAAAAATGTGGATATGATGCAGAATAGATATGCTGCAGGATTTTTTAAAATGAGTTTTTAATTAAATACAAGAGGATGTTGCTATGATAAGAGAATAAGCTAATGTAAAAGATATTACGAAAACCAAAAACACTGTCATTGACTGGAAGTTTATCTTAGAGATACTGAAAGAAAATTGAATCAGTGACATAGAGGGCAATCAAGATACAGAGAAAATTATTTTGTTATGACACATAACTTCATATATCTTTTTGTGCATCTGCCTGAGTCTGTATTCCCTTGAGCAATATTATACCAAGTGTGTGGTTCAGATATTCTCATCCCTGTGGCCTAAATCATGGCAACCGGACCACCTCTTGGGACCTGTCACATTATTTAAGAGGAAAGGCGTGGTCATTTTGACTCTAGACATTCCATAATAAAGTTGTTTCAGCTGCCTAGGAGGCCATGCAAGACTCTACCTAGTCTTCCTTTATCCTGCTATGATGCCATTAACTTCTCTTCTGCAACTACTTTACCTTCCTTTTATAGTCCTAACTGTCTCTCATACCTGCTTTTTTATAAGCCACAATACAATTGATTCACTTCTCATCTTTCATTAGAACAAAACTTCTCATTGGATATCAGTAAAAGCACACAAAACTAACGCATAGCTACCATAATTTCACATAAGGGAAAATTATGATAGGGAGGGATTATTATACAATTTGAATGAATGTATAGATTAATACATATTTTGTATCTTAAAAACAACATATTTCATTCATAAGCATTCATAGATTTATAAAAATTCACTATTTGCTTACATGCAAAAAAAACCTTAGATATTAAAAAAAATTTAAAAGTATTCTCTTTTAAAAAAGATTCTCTAATTATTTTGAAATACCACTAAAATTAATTTAAAATACTGGTTCAAACAAAAAACAATAACAAGTTAAAACTTAAAAATTCTGGGTTAAAGAGTTAATGAAAACTACCACAGATAAAAATGTTTTGGATCTATTCATAGCTTGAAGCCTGTTTAAAAAAAAACCTTCTGAGAATATTCAGAAAACCTGTTACAAATGTGACAGGAGAACTAAACACCTTTATGAGCCAAAGAGTTTATATAAACTAAAGACATAAAATCCAAGAAAATAATAAGCAGGCATAGGATATAAACAGTGTGTAAAAGATGGTTCCATTAGGTTATTTAAAAGAAAAGAAAAACTCCAGAGTTGTCAGGGATGTAGCAAAACAGGAACTGCATGTGGGAACATATGGGCTCTATCCTTTAGGAATGCAACTTGGGAATAAAAATCAAGAACTTTAAAAAACAGATATGTATAGTATTATAGTTCTAGGACTCTATCCTTATCATGCAAACCTATATATGGAAAAACTGTACAAAGGCACCTGTTGGGAATGGACAAGACCTAATTGTTCAATAACAAGGGAATTATTAAATACGCTAAGTAAGTAAAAACTGTGCTAGCAAAAACTATGCTCTGTGGTGAGAAGTAAGTGTGCCTCATTGCCATATGAAAAGCCTAAGGATGCAGTTTAATGATCACAGTGCCATTTCATAATGTTTCAAGCCTACTCAAGTAGCTGCTGAAAGCAAGGCATAGTAAAAGGAATTAAAAAGAAATACACCAAAATATCACCCTTAGTGATTCTTTTTTCTTCCCTAATCTGTGTAATTATACTTAATCATGGCATGTGCCATACTACTCACCTCACATGGGCACATTCTTCCTAGGAATCAAAAGGAAAACCTCCCCAGGTAGAACATGTGATACTATTGCTCTTGAGTCTAAATGGATCTGATATTCTAACACAAAAACAGCAGGTTGGAGGCCTGTCAGGAAGACCCTTCCTTACCTTTTTTTCTTCAACAACTCCTTTTTTTCCTCATTAAACCCTTCATTTTACAAACCTAAAGAAATTCTTTCAATCCTATCTGCACTCATTTTCCTCCTTTACAACTGGGATCATTCCCACCTTCTTTCTGCAGAGTGGAGATTGTTCTACACATGCTGCTCCGGGTCTCAGAGCCCTAAGTTCCTGCTGCCCACCACACCCTGGCATGCCACACAACAGCAAAGGCTCTGGAGACAAGCAGAGGTTCTGCTGCAGGACTTTTCAGGTGGGTAGTTGAGAATGAGAGCAGCTTAGGAGAAACCTAGATCACAAAGAAAGGTGGGAGAAATCCAACACAGGGCCATTTGTGTGTGTGACAGTTTGTGTACAATGAAGATTCAATCTGTGTCTTGTACAGAAAACTGGGAACCTCAACCTCCTCTTCTAGGACATATCTTTACTGAATGAACAAAGCACGAATGAGACTTTCCATCACTCAGTTGATCAATGACTTAAAATGGTAGCTTGTAGGGAAGAGGGGAAGATTAGGGGTTGGCGCTGAGGAACGAAAATCTTAGTCATTTAGTACCAAAATGAGCTCTGTGACTAAGGCACACAATGACCCTACAAACTTTCTCATCAGAGTATGGCCCCTGGAGGGGCAGTTATTACTGACAACTGAGGCCTTACTAGAAATGCAGTATCTCAGGCCCCACCCCGGAGCCCCTGATTCGGAATCTGCATTTTAACAAGAACCCCAGTGATGGGCATGCATGTCAATGTTTGAAAAACACTGCCTCAGATCTCACACACACACACACACACACACACACACATACACACACAAGAGAAAGTTAGTGCCTACAGTTTTTGATGCTAGCATCAAACCATCAAATTATTTGATAATTCTTCACTGCAGGAGCTACCTGAAATGTTGGCCTCACTCCAACATGAGGGAAAATACCTCACCAAGAAAAGACGCTATGAGATTGTGCCTCAGCCTCCACTTCACTCTGTACAGGTTGCCCAGCACCATTCAATTGGTGGCAGGTAGAATTAAATGCTAATGCCCTTGAGTACAATCGCTAGTTTTTCAGAAGAAACCAGACAGACTATACCCTTAAAATATGATTTGGCCAACTATAAGCAAGGTCAATCATAGCCTTTTATAAAAAGTTTTAACCACATGTGCCTAATGATCTTGCAAGAAAATCATGATTAGGGAAATCATTTAATATTTAATGCTAATTAGTTTGTACACATTTGACTATAGTCATGACTGGTAACCCCAAATTCATAGTCAAAGCTAAATTTTGGACTTGGCTTTCCAATCTCTAGGATGGACAAAGGACTAATTTCCCTGCTTGATACTTGGAAAAGGGGAAAGAACTTTTTACACACAAATCTAGGCTGCAGTTCTGGCCTAGATTCAGTTCCTGTTCTGTTTCTCATAGCATATTCTTCTGACTTCTACATCAACTTATCCATTAGAAATCCCCACTTTGCAGCCTATTACCTGGGTTTTATTGCTGCCTTTTCCTATTACTCACTGGTGATCTTGGCCAAGGGAGTTCCTTCTACAACTGTAGGGTGTAGAAACTTATAGGTTTGTTGTGAAGATTACATGAAACAATGCAAATAAAATCTAGCTATTTTTATTCACATTTTTCAGAGTCTGGCTTCAATTAATGTTGGTTGTGTCTATGTCTGCTTTCCTCACTAGACCATGAACAAACTGTTTATATCCCAAGCATCTGGCATAGAGACTTACAAATGGTAGACACACAATAATATTTGTCAAATTGGTTTGAAGGTATGCCAGGAAGAGGAAAGGGAGGTGGAAACAAATTTAATGTACTTTATGATTTTACCCAGGGCCAACCTCTGTAGTATTTGTTGTTGTTATTTTTCTATTACCAGAATACATTGTGTGATTGCTGAAAAGGGGGGAGAAATCAGGTTAGGGACACACTATTTCTGAAACCAGATATTTGTTTAGAGATTGTGAGATTATGCTTCAAGGCAACTGATACCTCTAGTTAGACCCCAGGCTGAGGAACAAGAGTGGTAGCCTGACATGGGATCACACTAGCTCTAGAGATCATCCATCTAGAAAGATTACTTTTTTTTTTCAATGTATTCACAAGGGGAAATCTTCATAATTCTCACAAAAGAGCTGTATGTCCCAGCAGGGAACTCTACAGCAAAGATCTCCTTTTAAACAAACCCTTGACTCTTGGATGAACAGCCTCTAAAATAACAACACATACATAGCTTACTAAATAGTTACTGAGTGTGTGCTAGACATTGAGTTGCACATCAGATCCAAAGGTGAATAAAGAAATCATATTGGAGGAGAAAGGGTGGAGTGAATGCAAAGTGCAGGAATGTAAACAACAGTGACAACCAAAACCTTAGGTCTAGTGATAAGACATCATAAAAGCATCCAATCTAATCTATTTTAAGATTCAAAGCATTGCAGAAGGTTTAAAGGGAAGAATAATAACCGAGATGATGCTCAAAGGAATGACACTGACCACATATAAGAACTGTTGCTGTTTAAAGATCAAACTGAAAAAGTGGAATCTCCTAGACCTCTCAATCATAGAGGCTGTGTGTAAACAATGTTACCACAATTATGACATATAAATGTCATGGGGTCACCCAAAACCTAACTGAGAGGTAAAAGCATATAATGAGAAGGGGGAAAGAAAGAGCATGCAGGGCTTGACCTTCAAGAAAACCCTGTCTCCCCTTTTACCTTGCAAATGTCTCCTCCCAATACCAGTCAAGAAAGTGCTTCAGATTATGAGTTCCCCCTTCTCTTTTGCTTGTCAAGCAATAAAATTTTGATCTACTTTACTGAACCTGGTTATTAATTAATTGGTTTACTTTGGACCATCTTGGGGTCAGTGACAGTATGACCTATGAATTCCTCATTTAGTCACACAATCCTATCAGGTAGGTGTCATTACTACACTCTTTTACAGAAAATTGAGGCACACAGTTCATACATGGGAGAGTTTGTATTTAAACCCACACAGCTTGGCTCCAGACTAAAGGGGAAGGAAAAGGCCAGACAAGCCTTCAAGGCAGAAGTAAGCACCTTGCAATGAATGATTTGGGAAGGAGGAAAGGACTCAGGCTTCCTGGGGAACTGAAAGTGCCTGGGAGTGAGGATAGAAGTTCAGAGATGAGTGGGCTTATGCTGCAAGTTAAAAGGGAATCCAGAGGTAGAGATATTCTCATCTGTTCTGGACTTCCAGTTACTAGCTGGGTGACTGCAGTCAGCTCACCCCATCTCACCTGGCCTCACTCTCTCCTTTTTTGTAAAAGGCAGTCACAACAAAACCAGGTACTACCACAGAGTGTGGCTGCAAGTGCCTAATGAGCAAATCATACTTTTTTGAGAACCAGGTACAATTCCTTCCCACACTTGAGGTTTTATCATTATCATTTCCCCAACAGCTTCAAGGATTTACAAAGCCTGAATCAAAAGTGTAAGGATAGTGGCAATAGTCCCTGGGGTGCAGCAAGAGTGTGGGGGAACAAACAGGCCCTCTAACCCTGTGTCCAACTAGCTATAGCCAAATTCACCTCCTACTAACAATGTGATCCCAGGCAAGTTACTCTCTCACTACCTCAACTCCTTCATCTGGAAAACAGAGATAATGGTCATAGCTTCCTTCATAGAATAAAATGAAGAATAAATAATATGTGCATTTTGCTTAGATCAGCTCCCAGCACAGAGCAGACAGTAAATATTATGGTTAATGTATCATTATTAAGAAAGCTGTTGGTTACTGATCTGATTCTGCTGTGTACTATGTTATTTTAAAAAAGTGAGATATTAGAAATAAGCAAATGATGAAGTTTCACCACCCCAACCAAACTATACTGCTTCCACAGGCTGGCAAGCATCTGGCACAAGGTCCTGGCAGAAAATGCCCAAAAGAGGTAAAAGACAGAGACTGCACAACATATGTGTAGACCAGGCTGCTCTTGCAGTTTTTAGTCAAAATCTAAATATAGTCCGGCAGATATGCCTTACTTTTTAAAGATAAAACCCGTCTTTCTTCCTCCACCCTTTCCTTCCCTCCCCTACATACATACACATGCAACCCTCTCATGCCAAAAAATTTTCAGTCTTTAGTAAGACATAACTCTGGAGTCCTGTTGTGACAGTCTCTTGCCACATTAACTTCTGTCGAACTCTGAGGCAAAGAAACCTTTGCTAACTTCACAACAGGAAAGGTCACAGGAAATTCGAGAACAAAACAAATCTACACAGAGAGCCCAGCATCTTCAGGCAAACAAGCCCGGTACATACCCAAAGCGCGATGGCTCTGGACTGTAAATGAGGCAGCTGCCTCTTAAACTGCCAGAGGACCTGGGAAGTCATTTGTCTCTAAAAAACCAGAGCGGAATACAAATTGGAAATGAATATTCATGAGCCCTTCCAGCTTGCTCCAGAGTCGCCCTTGATTGACTACAATCCCAGCTTTGCTTCCTAAAAAGTTTCCCAAAGTTCTTTCTCTGCCGCCTCTCCAGAATGAGAGGGTGGGGAAGTTCATTTAAGGCTTTTTGCTCTTGATCTTTCAAGTACTTGCTTTTGATCGGGGCTCTTGGATTGTTGGGGTTTTTTATCCCTCCCTTTTATTTTTTGTTTTGTTTTTAAGGATTCAAATCAAATCAATTTCGCTCTTACCCTGTCTCTCTTCCATAATTGGCAGCTTTTGTTTTCTTCCTCTTTGCTCTTTTTTTTTCCCCCAGCCTCTGCTTGCTGTGGTCCGTCTCAGTGAGAGATGTACTCAAGGACCAGAGATATAACAGACCCTTGGGCTCATGGGAGGGGCTAAATTAGCCCAGTCCCGTTTCAGAAGGAACCTCAAACCTTAAAGCCTTTTTCAATGACTGACTAGAAAGGACAGATTGGCTGAGAAGTCCAGCTTGCTCACTTCCCTAACGCTGCAGCCGGCTTCTCCCGAGCGTGACTTTTTGTATTCTTCCCTTCCCTCCCCCCACTCCATAATTCATATGGATTTTCATTCCACACACTGAGCATGTTTCTCTTGTCCAATTTAATCTCGGTAGAGTTTAACTTGCTGTGCTTGGAGCAGGCAACACCACATGGTAGCGACCCATGACATTTTTAAAGGGAAATTGCTCTTTTTCTTTGAAAGTATTTTTTAAAATATGCAAAGATACAGATGGGGTATGTTCAACTCCCTCTCCTTTCTTTGTTACAGAAATCCTTTTTTTTTTTCTGTTGAAAATATATCTTGGCTGCAAACAAAAATGCTAATTTACTTACTGAAATTTGGAAGCCAAGAAACTTGTTATCTTGATAACCTCTGGAAATAAAAGTGGGATGTAAGAGCAGTTCTTCCCAGCCCAGAAAGCCAATCACTCTGGTTCCCTGGTGAGCAATCACTTTTCCAGTCTCAGATCAGAGGTGCTAATAGGTTATCTAAGCTGCAGAAGCTGTGCTAAAGCTTAGGAGACCAGGTGAAACATCAGAGGAAGCTGCTGGCTGGTCACGGCTATTTAGCTGCACTGATGCAAATCACCGACATTTTCCAGACAAACCGCCTACTTCTGAAGGTTGATATGCATGATTTGTCAAATCCAGGTTTTGCCATGGTGATCCAAATGCAGATAGCAGAGGAAGCTGACCAAAAACGTGTCTGAACAGTATGAATATCTTTCGAAATTAAGGCAAGAGCCAAGAGGAAGGTAAATCCTCAAGACCCAAGGCCACCAGGACTGCTTCTCCCTAAGACTACCACAGACCTTAAACCACACCACTCGTACTCACGCAGAGATAGAGCAGGGAGCTGCTCTTATTTGCTACCTTGCTCCTCAGCACCTGATAGTTTTTATTTATTTTTTTTAAGAGCATAAGCTCTCAGTAAATATCCGATGTATTGTTCAATTAAAGAATGAATAGTGGAACGTAGACAGTTTCCTGATTCCTGATTCAGCTTTTTCTACATTGCTTCTTGGACATAAGAATATGTATCTAATTATCCCATGAGGCATTTTTCTGCATATAAACCATTAAGCTTATGATCATTGTAGAATGTTTTTTGACTCTATGGAAAATACATTATTCAATTTATTTTCAATCATACTTTAATAAGAGCAAGAACTGACATTTTTGGTTCACAATGATAGGGTATGTGCTCAGTAAATGGTTGACGTCTTAGTAAATCTGGGTCTCTACAATAAGACCCTTTTTTTTAAATCTTACTAAATTGTTCACAGTCACAGTATTTTACATTTATAATAACATCTAACTGTACTAAGTGAAAAAATCCAATGGTTGCCTTCTCCAGAACTTACTTGGACTTGATTTCTAATAAAGGAATATTGGTCTAATCATTTTTCCTATTGTGGAAAATTGTTTATAATAATAGAATACTTATAATAAATATGGTTAATTTTTATAAATTATACTAACTGAAAAATTAATTATACTAACTGAAAAAATCCAATGGATGCCTTCTCCAGAACTTGCTTAGGCTCAATTTTTAATAAAGGAATATTGATTTAGACATTTTTCTTATTGTGAAAAATTGTTTATAATGATATTTATAAAAATGTTAATTTTTATAATGGTTTATATCTTTTTTGGAGAAAAATTTGAAAAAGAGCATGTTCACAAAATATGGAATAGAAAAAACAGGAGCAAAGAATGAGAAAGCGGAAAATCCAGAGTAAGTTAAAGGGTTAGGTGGAAGCAACAGACAAGTAGGAATGTGTCAAGGACAGCCCAGCTTTGACCATTGTTGCAACAGCTCTCTGTTTCAAAGTTAAAATTCAAAGCAACTCTTATCATGTTTTACTTGGACATCACTTTGTTGACTAAAGTTTATCTTAACAATAAACTCATTCTCTTTCAGTTTCACCATAAAGAGAACAAGAGAGAAAGAGAAGCAACCAAGTGTAAAGTACCCAGCCTTTGATTCAACCAGAACAGGTAAATCTCACAATGATAACTAGCACTTTGTAGAACATTAAAGTTCATTGGAGTTGAATATATAGTAGTAGAAATAGTGTTAGTCCTCAGCTCATCTTATGTGAACATTTTGATGTTTAATGCTTTTCATGGGAACATGCTCTGTGGGACAAAGGTAGTCACACTGCCTATTAGTCACACTCTCTTCAGCATCATAAACTCTATGGTTAAGTAATATTATCTCTCATTACTATCTGAAAATTGCAAAAGAAATGGGGTCTGTGCATTTCTTTTTAAAGGCCCAAGAATTTATCGTAGAAAAAAAAATCTTGTTTCTGAACAAAAAGAGTATCATCATTATTTATATTTTTGTTATAACATGAAATAAAAAATTAAAAACTGCACAGCAATATGAAGGAAATGGTTACTGATAAAACTACTCCTCTTTCTTCTTTTTCCTTTTTTTTTTTTTTTTTTTTTTTTTTTTTTTTTTTTTTTTTTTTTTTTTTTTTTTTTTTTTTTTTTTTTGAGACTAGGTCTCGCTGTTTTTGCCTCTGGAACCACAGGCTCATGTTGCCCAGGGTACCACAGACTTAAGCAATCCCTAGCCTCAGCTTCCCAGGTAGCTAGGATTACAGGCACATGCCACCACACCCAGCTATTTTTGGGGGACTAGGGTTCGCTATGTGCCCCCAGCGGGACTCGAACCGTGATCCCTGGTCCCAACTGCGTCTTCCTAGGCTGCCGCTTACAGGGTGTGCCACCATGCCCGGCCTTACTCCTCTTTCTTCTAACAATAAAAGTATCTTTTAGAAGTTCTCAGAATTCTTGAAGATTCATTGATTCTATATTTTTGATCTTTTTCACTGGATACTTTCCAGGTTATCTTCCTGTGGATTATGTGGATTATACAATTCCAAGACTTAGGAAATTCCCTCTGTCCCTTCACAATTCTGCATTTACACAGTTCCCTTTGCTCAGAATAATCTCCCCCCTCTTGATTACCTTGATGTACTCCCATACCTCCTGCATAACATAGCTGTTTATACAGCTAATCCTCTATGAAGTTTTCCCTGACACCTCTTCACTCACTGCCCCTCTCCCCACAAACACAGCAGCGACCAGCAGGAGGGATGCTGCTCATACCATCATGACATTTTACAATTTCATCTGTATCTCGGACTTGAAGTCACATTTGAATCCTAACTTAAGTCCAATCCTTTATAAATTCTGTGGGTTCCATCTTCAAAATATATCTGGAACTTGACTTCTCACTACCTCCACTGTTACATCACTGACCTATCCTATATCTTCTCTCATAGGTTTATTGCGATATCCTTCTCACCTAAGATTGACTAACTCCATTTTATCCATTCTCAAACCAACATTTAGAGTTAGTAGGTTAAAATAAAACACTGTCTCTGGATTATATATAATATTGCACATTAATGTTCTCACAATAAAAAATAAATTGAAATCATTCCTATGCCCAAAACCCTCCAAATTTTCCCACCTCATTCCACACAAACTAACTCCTTCCAAGGATCCTACCTGGCCTGCTTCCCATCTTCTCTCTGACTTTCTTTCCTACTCCACCTTGTTGCTCCCTCTGCTCCACTCTCAGTCTTTGTACCAGCTATTCCTACAAACTGGAGTGCTATCTCTGTTTGAAATGTTCTTCAATAAAAGGAAAGAAAATCATAGGTGAGGAAGTGGAGTATTATCTGATGACATATAATAGTTATACAAGGATATTGTTTCAGGCTTTTAAGGGACATGTTTGAATGTTTACTGAGTTTTGAACCATATACAAAATTGACCCAAGGGGACTGAGGTGTGGTAAGGTTCTGTTAAAAACATTAGCTAAAAAATCTGGCAAGATGTAATCACAAAATAGACTGAGTACTTAAGGAGCAAATAGTCAGATGAAAGAGATTGTATGACAAACAGAAGACATTGAACAAGAAACTGGTGAAAGCCAAAAAAGCTGTTATACCAGTGTAAACCAGAAAAGCATATTCACTGTGCAATTCATCTGTAGCACCATAGTCAAGTAGCAAAATTAAAATTTCCTTAAGCTTTCTTTGTAGAAGGTAACATCAGGTGCAAGAGCCAGGGAGGACCATGCATACTGTTCAATGTGTAATACTCAGTGTGGATTGTCCACTTGAATACCCAAGTCGGAGAGAAGGGGTTCGGGGAAGGGGGGAGTTAGGCCACTAGTGGGATAGAGTGGAGGATGAGATGAGCATTGTGGTTCCTAAATTGTTTCTAAACAATTTTAAAACAGAAATCTACTGGTAAAAGTTATGAAAGGAGAAACATTGGTTTGATGTATCTTAAAATAAATGCCCAGGTTAGGTATTCTCCTAAACCATAGACAGTGTCGTAACCCAGTGTTACTTCAACTTAAAAAAGTGATAAGCCCCCCCAAAACACTTTGCAATTCCAAGAATGCATGTATTTATCCACTCAGTTTCCACTGTATTTGAGCATAATAAAATGTTCAAATCTTTGTATTATTGACATAGCTATGTCTATTTGATATGTTTTTAACAATCCTTGCTCATGGCTGGTTCAAGGCTAAAAGGAGACAGTAAAAGAATAGGTTTTTATAATTGATAAGAATGTCATAGGCCTTTAAATCACAGTTCTTCAAGAATCATGGAGTAAATGTCTGTTGTAAGACAGCTGACAAATCAAATTTCAAAAATGACATTTTTTTTCATCAGCAATAGACCCGAGCCCCATCTTCTTACATCACCTGTAAACCAAGACACTAACTGAGGATCATTTGGTGTTGGTGGATGAGTACTCAACAAAATATGCCAGCGTATTTTGAAAATCTTGAAAATTGTATCAAAATTTGTAACACTATTTGACAGGGGGCTTTGACAACACTATGCATAAATAGCTTAGCAAAAGAGAAACACTGATTACATTAACATAATTGGCCTGTACTTCTCTGTTATATAATGTCCGCTGCCCTCATCCCATCTACTTGCTGGTAGATACCCAGAGATGGTGGGAACCCCTATGAAGAGTAGGAAATAGGGGTAGGGATGTATCTAAAGCGCTCCAAGTATTTAGAAAGCACATATGTGGAGAAAATGCCTTTCTCTTCTTTTAGGGGAAGTAGTGAGAAAGCACCCACTCTGGGAGCAGAGCCTTGGTTCTCAGCCCTGAGTGCACATTATAATCACTTTGGGACCCTTACAAACTGCTGATGCCCATTTCCACTCTCAGAGATTGGGATTTAACTTAGTTGGGCATAGGGTTCAGACAAGTGTTTTTAAGGTGATTCAGATGATTTCAATGTGCTGCCATGGCCATGGCTTTAGCATTGACATTATCTAGGTTCAGTCCTTACTATATAGTTCTAGGAGCTCTGAGCCTCTCTGAACCTATTTATAAAATAAAGACTTTTGAAAATCTGCATCGTAAAATGATTGTAGGGGGAAGGGGAGAATAAAAGTGAGAATTTACAAGAGACTCTAGAACATAACTAGCAATCTACAAGTGTGAGTTCATTTCATTTGCATGTACATGTTAGATATATATTCAGAATACACAAAATGTTCTCTTTTTATGTCTCTTACTTTCTCTGGCCCCACCCCCCATTTCCCAATATCCTCCATTTATTTTTCAAAAGTAACTCCTGGGTACCTAAAGGAAATGAGAGTAGCAGTTCTTTCTCTCCAAAGCACAAAGTACCTTCCCAACACATTTTCCCCAAATTTAAAATGGTCCTATATAGCCAACAGCAACTGAGGAACTGGAGCCATGTTAAGAGAGAGGGATGGAGAGTGAAATATGAGCTGTGATCACTCATGTCTAAGCCAGTAACCATGGTAGTAAGGGAGAAAAGCCTGAACCCTGGGCAAGAGGAAGCTGTTGAATGTTACAGAACAGCCAGCTTTTCCAAAGGGGAAGTATATGAGCAAACACTGGCACCCAAAGAAAGTAAGTGTACAGCACACAACATGTAGAACTCCTAGCAGAGCAGACACCCAATAAGGAGTTGGCAGAATTAAAATGAAGATCCTAAACTACAAGGAAATACCTAAGCTGAAGCCTGTGTTGAGAAGGTATTATCTTAGTTTACATCAAGTATTTTACAACTGGTCCATAAGTGCTTCATTTGAGCTGCAACTACTGCCTCTTTCTGTCTCTCTCCCTGCGTAAATGAAATCTCTTTCATTTCCTATTGAAACTTCCTCTTTACTTCATTTAACTACCCCCACCCCAAGTGCCCCATTCTCTAAATGTCAAGGAGGTTTGCAGAGATAATGAGTAAGCTGCCACTTCATTAATTGTTAAGATTTTATTACTACTTTAAGAGGAAGGTCCCAAATTCATAAGTTTAAGTGTATATTAAAACTGATAACAGCTATAATTTTCTTAAGGTCAAGATGTTCAATTCCAGAGTACTCTACAAAGATCCAATCAAAATATAAAAGCTCCATAACATGTTTAAAAGTACTTTTAATTTAATTTTTAAACATTACATTTAAATAGATACATAAACAGATCATTGGTCAACAGAGATGGTTGGGGTGAAGGATTGAAGAGGTGAAGCACAAGGAATTTTTTTAGGATGGTAGACTATTCAGTATGACACAATGATAGTGAAGGTGGATACATGACAATATGCATTCACCAATACCTGTAGAATTTTTGAGGGCAAAGCATGAATCTTAATGTAAACAGACTTTTAAAAAGTCATCCAGGAGGTTAAGGGATCCTATAATGGAATGTAGATTTTGACAAAAGAATCTGACTATACTACATGTAGATATGAAACAACCTTAGCAAAAGAGCTAGGAAAAAAGGGTGCTGACCTAAATCACTTTGGTATTAAGTGAATTACGACTTAAAAGGAATTGTACAAGTCAGTTTCTTAAATTGTTTGCCAACTTTTGTAACTGAAACATAATTCATAATTATAGAACAGTTTCATAGTTCTGAGACCACTATACATGTATGTTGGAAATAAAAAATTAAGTAAATGAATGATAGTTCCTCACTGTTGTGAGAAACTGTGATTGGAAGGTTACACACAAGGAAGGGGAGGTGTCTAGAAAAACCCTGGTGCTAACAGGTAAGAGTTGGAGACATCAGTGTGAATTCATGTTTAGTTTAATATTCAGATGGATGAACTGCACAATATTTTATAGTTGTGAGTGCATATAAAGTTTAATAACCACAGAGGCAGACATATTTAGAACATTGTTTTTCAACTCTCCCAATCTGGGTAGATTTATCATCAATTCTTAGAAACTAAATGCTGGAGCCCTTGGAATTATCTTCACAGAATTTTTAATAATGAGCAAGGGAAAAATGGGCAGCAAAGAAACAGCCACTGGAGTCCCCGCTCTCAATTCCTCTGAAAACCCCCTCACAGTCTCTTCTCTCAGGCATTTTCTCTTCTGTGCTCTCCTCATAGTCCCCCAGGGTGATATGCTCCTTTAGCCCTGTTTCCTAGGCCCAGGTGTGTCCACTTATGCACGTGCACACCCATTAGGTGGGTATAATCATGGGGAAAGCACAATACCAAAATACCTCTATGCTGGTCATAGAGGTGAATGGCAGAACAAGCCTGACCCACTTATTTACATATACATATATATTCTAAACCTTGAATACACACCATTTTCATATACACCCCTGACTGCTCCGTCAGTCGAGAGGGCCTCTAGGCCCAAACAACAATGTGCACACCTACCCCCAAGATCTAATTATTTTCCAATAATTAGAACCAGAACTCCTTGGGAAATGGTTGATTCCAGGGTTGAGCTTGATAGTATACAAGGTGCACCTGGGAACATCTTGCAGCATCAGAAGGTAAGAAAGTGATCGCAGCCCCACATTGACTGAATCTATAAAACTGACACAGGAGGCCATAGGGGAACAAGTTGGCAACACAATAAAACAGTATTCAGCTCAATAACCCAAAGTATAAAATGAGTCTATACTCAATATACAAAGTATATCCATGAACCTAAAACTGATGCAAATGAATTACTGACGAATAATGGGGGAGAACAGACAACGATCCTGTACAAAAGAAATCCATATAATTTATGTAAATACTCTGCCCTCTAGTAGGTGGAGTCCAATCGCCTAACCCTTAAGCGTGGACTGCAGATCGTGGCTGCTTTCCAAAGATGGAAGAAAGCCAAGAAAGAGTATCTTCACAATGGAGAAACCTGATAAGTAAGCACCACCAGGTAATCAAGATCAACATCAGTAGTGATAAGTCAGGTCAATAGTATCTTTTGTGGAGAAAGACCAATGCTGGATGATTGCCTGCATATCTGGAATGTAGAGGAAACAAACAAAAATGAAGGAAATGAAGAAACTAAACTCTAGAAGTATGACCACAGAATTGAGGCAACTAGAGGGGGGAGGCAGGGATGGGAGCAAGGAAGGGAGGAGACACATGAGTCTAGGGTAAAGGACTGTGGTGTTGGATGGTGAGGGTAGCATACATCTCAGGTGTGAACATGTCCACCCTAAATGATTTACAGTGTTGTGTATCAACATTATCTAAAAACTGTGAGAAAGATCTCAATTGTGAGGCATTCTACAAAATGCCTGGCCAGGTTCTCAAAAGTGTTAAGGTCATCAAAAACACAGAGTCTTAGAAAACATCACAGTCAAGGAAATCTAAGAAAATGAGAGGATAAAATACAATGTAGGTCTAGATGGAATATCACAGAATAAGGACATTGAGTAAAAACCTAAGGAAACTGGAGTAAAGGATGAAATTTATACAATAACCATGTCAATATTGACTCAATAATCCATACTAATATGAGATGTTAATAATTAGAGAAACTGAATAGGTGTATGAACTTTGTGTACTATCCTGACAACCTTTTAGTAAATCAAAAAACTATTCTAAAACTAAGTTGTAAAAAATATTTTTTTAAGTCAAACAGGTACAGGTGTTTAAATGCAGCTGTTGTAGCTAAACCTCTCGCTGAAGCACATCAGTATTAAAGCAACTGCTAAATCAACATGGTTTTGCAGAGACATTTGTTACACATGATTTCTTGTTCAAACAGAATTCATTGTATCTATATCCAGGAAAGCAAAATTAACTTGGCGGAGTACCAAGACACGGAAATAGCCTTGCTACACAGAATTCCGTGTGATGGTGGTGGTATTAAAATCTTTCCATACGTGGCACGTGACACGCAATAGTCACATTGGCCCCAAAGGAAAAAACCCTCTGTGCTGATTATCCCCTCTCCCAAACAGTTGCCAAAAAGGTGTCTCTGAGGAGAAGTCTGAAACACTGGAGCCAGGGGAGGGCAGGAAGGAGCAACAACTGCTGGCTTCCAAACTTGAAATATAATAAAAGGAAGGAAAATGCCTGCACTTCTCCAGAGGGCCACCCTTCACAGGAGCACTGCAAATGAGAAAAGTGGAGACTTCGAGTCATTCTGAAAAGGAGAAGAGATGGAGTTCAGAAAAATATACCACCGTAAATTGAACCCGCATGTTCAAGACTGTTCTTGTTAAACAATCAAGCAAGATTCCAGGGACTGAAGACTTCTGTCCTTCCAGACACAGCAGATTATAGGAGGCAGGGGAAATTTTTAAAGAACGCGTGGTGTCTAGAATTTTATACTCAAGATCTTAACAGCATGGCTCACACACCGTTTTGGAAGACAATAATAGCCTTCAGCCCCTGACTAGTCTATAGCAGGAAGGCCACTCACAGCTGGGAAAGTCCAGCCTTTTCTGAGATCAACCAGCAAGACAAAGCCTGGGGCAATGCCACAGAGAGGCATCCTGCTCTCCTATACATGAAGCCCTTCATCCATAGGGACCAGCAGAACACCAAGTAACAGGAGAACAAGAAAAGGAAATAAACAGCTCATCCTTCAAAGTCTAGTTAAAACCTGTAATCTTAAATTTAAGTCTTCCAGCTAACCCTTCCTCCTCCAAATTCTGAGAGTATAATTCTCCTGTCAGGAGTGCTAAGTGACTTGGCACTGGTTTAGTGTCTCGCATTACTAGCTTCATTTCCATGTGTAAGATGTCTCATACATACAAGTTAGAGTCTGACTTCAAATTCTTGAGTTTGACTGCAAATTCTCCTTTCCACTTCCTTCCATATCCCAAAGCACTCAGTCCAGTGTTTTTGCATACTGTTCTGAATAAAATGCTAATTGGCTATTATGATCACTTCCATAAGAAAATAACATAATGAGGTTCTTAATCTTCTAGAAGTTACTCAAAATAGCCATGAGGTCATCTTGATTATGTATAGCCCACTTAGGATGTGGTTGGGTTCAAGTGAGAAGATAGAAGTCTTTAGTCTGTCACCACAAGGGTTATCCATATTCCTAGTCAACTTTGCCTTTCACTACTCTCATCACATATGACTCCTTGAATTCCTGCCAAATGACCCCTGCATTTGGTTTGCTACATTCACTGTTGGTACCTAAGCCTCCAGTTACTCAAGCTTTAGTCAAAGTTTGAACCCCCTCCTGGATGCTCAGTCCTAGCAGTTGCCTTTTGCTTCTGCCAGAAACCTGACTTTTCCTTCTCTCATACTCATAGCTGACTCTTAACCCATTCTCAGAAAGGGTGACATTTAAAAATCCAGGCAAGCATGCTATAACTAGAAAAAAATTATACTCATTAGAACCTCATGACTTCATGATCACAGAAATCTAGGGTCATTTCATTTCTCCATGAGGAGGCTGATCAATTCATGTCACTCTACCCCTGATGACATCAGTCATGCCTTCATTTATTCAAGAGTTTATCAAGCACCTACCATGTGTCAGGGACTGTTCAGGGCGACAGGATTCTTTTGGCCTTCATTCTTGCTCCCTTGCCTTTTCTCTTAACCTAGAGATTTCAGCTCTTAGTTAATTAGTTCCATCAAGGTTTGTTTTTTTTTTCTATAGAGCAGTAATGGTGATGGAATCCAGATCCTTTAGATTCCTAAACATGAACATACATAAGACAGATCTTTTTCTTGCTAATGTGACCAGAGAGCTCCTGTTGTTCTATCACAAGATCATATTTCACCACCTTACCAAAGACCTTAGCCTACTATGGACCAGGACAGAAGTGGGTCTAGATGGTCATAATGCACCTTGGAAACTATTAATAACAGTTTTTTAAGTAAGATAAACATGAAGATGGGGGGGTATATAGTAAAAAGATAGACTATTCTGCAGTCATTGCTAACTAGAATAAAACTTTATTTGAAGTCTATTCAACTAACATACCAAATAAAATTGATTCCTTAGAATGAATTTTAAGATTGTGTGAATGATCTAAACATCAGAAGAATTCCTCACTTTTAGTTCCTAATTACTGTCACTTCCACCGGAGAGGTGATTCCTGATCTCCCAATTCTAAATTAGATCCTCCAGTTATACTTTTGAAGAGATCACCCTCTCTTTATGGCACGTGTCCAGTTTGCAAAGATTTGCTTATGAGATCACAGTTAATTGTCTTTCCCAACTAACAGACAAGTTCCAAGGGGACAGGAATCATTTTTTTTAATTCCCCACTGAACACACAGACCCAACAAAGCACTTGCACATAGTAGGAGATCTGTCAATATTGACTGAAAGAAATAACCAGCATTCTATTGCCTACTTCCTTCCCTCTCTTCCTTCTCTTTCCTCTACTTCCTTCCTTTCCTCTACTTCCTTCTCTCTCTTCAAAGTTAGAGGTTTACCATTTTATCTCAGCATTGTAGATTGGCTCATTAGACTCAGAAATGACAGAGTGTTGACACAGCACCAACAAATACACTATACATGGTCTTGTGAATAATACAATGTCATTATGCTTCTTTAATAAAAATCAATATATGCACATCATTCATGAGTACGAAAAAAGACATGGGCAGGTCCTCCTTTGGGGGAGAAACAAAAGGCAGAAATGAATGAAAGGGTGAGAAAATTGACTATCATTTGTACATTTCTATATTATTTCCACTAAATAGTAAACATTTTATAAAAATTCTGGGTGGGGAGTTAGCTAGGTTTTTTATTGTTTTTAATTAATTTATTTTCTTACACTGTTGTTTGCTTGTATATTTGACTTCTCCTTCAGGTTTAGTCCCCATAATTCTTCCACCACCATAGCACTCTTGATGTATTACCATAGTCCCTTGTATTCTTCCCTTCCCTATGTTGACCACTCTCCCTCTCTCTCCCCTGCAGAATGCCTCAAATGCTATGGTCATCTTGCAAGTTTTATCTTTAGCCTGATCTTGGTTTTCTTATATTCCTCCTATAACTGAAACCGTCTAATATTTATCTTTTTCCTTTGATGTATTTTGCTTAACATCATCCTCTCTAGTTAGCTCAAATCTTTAGATAGCTGTACCATTCCCAGGTAAAATTCCTTTTTTTTTAGTACCTAAATGGGTCAAATTTCTTCCAACTCTGAAAATTTTCTGATCTTGTTAAAAAAATGTGACATCCCTTATTTTTAAATTAATCACTCAATATATAACAGAAAATCTTCCACATTAAAAAAAAAAGGTTTTAGGTTTGTTAAATTTAAATCTTCAAAATCTAAAATACAACATTTTAGATCTTGGAAGACTAAATTACGTTAGAATTCAACTGCCTTAAATACTGTTATAAAGAACTCAGAGTTGGCAATGAGTTGAAAAGGTATCTCCTGTGCAAAAACTAAGTGTACTTATGCACGTTAACAAACACAGCATAACTTCCAATTCTGCCTGGTAACAGATGGCTTTTGACTTTTATTGTAAGATGTAATCTGACTTTCAAAACATTAAAAGCCTGTTTTATAAAGTGTTTTAGAATCAAAGATATACACACTCCGTAAATGTTTAAATCTACCCACTTGATGGTTCACCATCATTTCTTCCAGGGAAAACAGAAATTGCTAAAGGTTTCTATCCTGAAACCTCTGGAATGGCAGAGAGCTGCTGATTGAGAAAGGTGTGTGGGAGAGGACGAGATGAGATGAGGGAGCAAAGGGATTTGTACTCTGTGCCATAATGCTTTGCACACGAGACTTTGTTCTGCCTCCCTAAGCCAGGGGAGGGGTAGTGTGCATTTTATGGAATATGTGCCAGCCTCATATGACTAAGGAAAAGTAGAGGGAATTACTAGAAAATAGCTACTTAATACTTAACTGATATGTTAATGTTGGCCACATGCACAATTATTTGTTACTGTGCTTTGTACTATGAAATGGGAACCAGCTATAGAAGAATCAATGAGGAAAATAATTCTTGTCCCCTTCTCTACGTGACTGTCCTCTTGTTCCTTCTTTGTCCACTTAGAAAACAGCATCATGAGAAAGACTGAAATGCTCCCAAACAGCAAATAATAGGCTTTTTATTTTATTACATATTTCTTATAATATTCCACTTCTCTGATCACTTTACCTTACTAACATCGCGTCCTTATAGTCTGCCTTTCATCTAAGTCATTTAAGCATCATATTTAGGTGTCCAGGAAACTATTTTTTTTCTCATAGCAACTTAAATCCATCTCAACTCATTCTGGCAAAAAATTCAATCATAATTACTACTGGAATCCCCTGATTTCCTTGGTTTACCCCAGAATTTGGGAGAAATTAGTGTATTAGAAAGTAGAGAAGGAATGTCTAAATTAACTCCATCTAATAATCAAACTGCCTGATCTTGAAATACGAAATTTTCTTTCTTTTTCTTTTCTTTTTTTTTTTTTTTAGAGACTAGGTCTCACTATGTTGCCTGGGGTAGTCCCATACCCACTGACTCAAGTGTTCTCTAGACTCTACCTCCCACATAGCTGGGATTACCGGTGCGCACCACCGCACCCAGTGAAATATGAAATTTTCTGTCCCCATGCTAAGTAAGGTTGGAAGTATCAGCTGGATGTGCCGGTACCCTGAGTGGCACCTCCCCATGGTACCATATGGCCATCCTCTCTGAGGTGTTAGTGACCAGGACATGACTCCAAAACCAGTTAGATCCCCACTATCCATGGTTTACCAACCTCCACTCACCTACCAGTACTTCACAATATCTGCTCTCTTTCCTGTCCCTCAAAGGTAACCATTTTACTCCTTCCCTACTACCTTGTTACTTTGTGTAATTGCAGCTGTAAGTCACCATTGTGCTGGGAACCTATAATAACTTAACAATTTATCCTGTCAATTATAACCGGTGCAATAATTTCTTCCCACCCCAATTTCCCTTCAATCCTCACCCCACCCTCCATTGCTACTAGACATGCAGTTCCAGAGGGAAGGGACTGCTGATACTATATCCTCTGAAGTACCCCTATTCTCAACCACCGTGTTCAAGAAATCAGCCCCCCACCAAAAAATTCTCTCTTAGCAGTCCCTCCAAATTTGTACTAATGTGTTTTTTTAAATATAATTTTACTAAAATTGAGTATAGATATTGTCATAACAGTGCCTGAGACATGAAACAGCACATCTGGCAGCTGGGGGTGGGGCTGCTTTGTGGTAATAAGGGACTATGAGGAAAGAATTTCATCAGATTAGCACTCCAGAGAAATTGCAGAAACTCTACCTGCAAGCAGAACACACCCAGGCCACCAACCTGAAGAAGAATGCACAGATAACTCTAATGTTTGTATTGACATTATTATGGCAACTGCATTGTAATTATTGCTGGCTCAATTTGTGTTATATTCCATCATTTATTTTACAATATATCTTTAAATATTCTAGACTTTGAAGTGTGTGTCTGCGGTAAAGACTATTGGATGCTCACGCCTCTTCTTTTCATTTTCTTTTCATGAAAGAATACCCATTGTTTAGCTATTCAGCATAAAGACTCCAATGTCCAACCTGTCTAGTAGCTGTGTGTATAAGGGGTAGTGAATCACTCTCGGGCTAGCAACAAAGGGTATCCCTGAGTAGGCCTAGGTTGAAAGTGCAAGGAGAGGAAAAAAGAGATTCCTGGAATTTCCCATGTAAGCAACAGCAAAAGGAGACAGCTGCCAGACAAAAACTGTGGCTTCTGTACTGGGTTCCAGAGAAGCCAACTTCAAAGTTAAGATTTCAGCCCAAGTAATTTATTCTGGAGTTAATCCCAGGGAGCACTGGTAGGGGTGGGTAAATGAGACTGGATAGAGAACAAGATCACTATGGGGGATACTGATCATGAGATCATCACTGAGTGCAACTGGGCTTTGGCTTGATTAAGAACCTCTGGGAGACCATAAGGCTCAGAGTTTCTCCAACCTCTAGAAGAGGAAATGGGAGTACTTATGTACCACTTATGATACCAAACTGGTTAAGGGCTGCTTCCTGGTGATATCAAATGTCCAGCATCTCTGGCCTGCCTTATACATGGTCTTCCCTGGCCATGATTCCAGGAATGGCAGATTTTGACAGAGAAAGGAGCCACTATTGTGCATCAGCAGTAGTAAAGGTTGAGTGCATTGTGGGGTGGGGGTCCCACAGGGTCTGCTACACCTTCAGTTAAGGAACACAGCCACTGCCAATCTGTGGGCCAGCAGGGAAGAAGCAGAGAAATAAAGTATCTAGCCTTGCTTTCTGTCTGTCCTCTAGTCTCCTGCTGAACATAACTGGAAACCCCCTGAGGCAATTAACTCTGAATGGCCTTCCAGGAGCAGAGCAGGGTGGAGGAGGATGGACAGTGGATCTGTGGAACAGTGTCCAGCACATCTGCCTTCCACTCTTTCCAAGTGTCTATATTTCATCTCAGGCAGCACTGCTTGACTATAAAAATACTATAATGCATTTATGTATCTGCTAAAACCAAAAGAACTTGTGAATGGAAAGGACCTTGAAAAGTTTGTCTGTGACGCCAGAACAACAAAGGAATGGAAACAGTGACATGGAACAAATGCTGGAATAAAGGAAAAAGTCAACATGAACGAGGTATCATGAATCCCTGTGATCACACGGGTCTGAAGAAAAGGAGACAGCCATCTCCATCACTGGAAGTTCCACAACACAGGTGTCAGGATAGCAACGCCATGCAACTGATCCAAACTGAATGACAAGAGATTTCAGACAGGATCTGACTAACTTCTCACTATAAAGTTAACCCTGGAAAACTAAGCAGCACAGCTGAGAAGTCCCAGAGCACAGACCCTCACCCAGAAAAAAGACATTATACCAGTAAAGGGAAGAGGTCAATGGACCAAACAGTGACTAAGGACTTATAATAAAAGGGAGGCAAGAGCTACCAGAAGGGGTGTGATGGGAAGGGGGAAATGATAAAATGATGGGTCATAACTATACAAATATGACTAAATCTGTATCAAGAGAATAAAATTTTTAAAAATGTTTGTGAGTCCAAGGAGTGAAGAGAGCATTGGATAAATGAAAGAAGTGTTGAGTTGTAGCTGTGACTCTAATAATGAAAGATGCCACTTTGCACAAGTCACTTAGAACTTCAGACTGCCTCCTCATCATTATATACACAAGGTCCTATGATCTAACAAAGCTATTATGAAAATCAAAAAAGAATATTAAAATGTTTTTCAATTACAAAGGTGATTAAAAACGTGAGATGTTAGGGGTGATAAAGTGATAGGAGAACTTTGGGGTAGACAATGATGTAACATATATGTTATGTGTGTGTGTATATATATGTGCAATCAATAAAAATTAATTTAAAAAATAAAAATAAATAAATGTGAGGTGTTAGTATACCCTCACTATTCCAGAAAAGATGAAAAGCAATGCAAGATGTAAACACATTCAAATAGGAAATGCTGCCATTTTGTTTCATTGTTATTTTATTTTTCCCTAGCTAACACCACAAAAACATTTTAAAAGAGGCAAGGTATAAATAACATGTATTTACTTACAATTATTTTCCTACCACTAATCCTCTACTTTAAAAAAAAAACTACATTCAATGAATTACATAGCAGTTTCTAATAAATAGTCTTTTTCTCTAGTTATTTCCTTTATCTTTGACAGTATTCTTTATTCTTTCAATCACTTCCTCTTTTATCTTTATGTAGTTCAACATTTCTTAATACCAAGAAATTATGCCCAAATCACAATTCTTTATCATTTCTCATTTTACTTCACTTTAAATGTAGAAAATAAACCTAATAACAGAGGCACCATTACATTATAGTAAGAATTACAGGGCAGAATATCTTCTATATGCAATATAGAAGTTTGGTGATTATAAAATTATAATTATTGCTCCTAAATGGAGATTTCAAAATGTCTGTCTTGTTATAAGTAAATCAGGGTGTCACTAACTCTGAAAAATTTCTACCCCAAAAGACAGTGCTCTTTTAGAGCTATCATAGTGTTACTGCTTTAAGTTTCCAATCAGTGCAGTCTCATTCAGCTAAACTAAAATTTTCAAAAGGGAACTTTGGAGAAGAGATCACTTGTTTTTAAGTAAACCACCACCTGGAAAATAAGCAAATAGGCATTTGTCAGTTCTTACCCAACCATGACAAGGTAGAGGAAGGTGGAGACAAGGTCAATTAAGAAAACAAAATAAGAAATTTCATAAGAATGCACATAAAGATGTCATTCTTTTTGCTGACTCTATTGTTTCAAGTCTTTTAGTGGGTGGGAACAGGAAGAACTTTAGGAAGGGAAAGGTTTTGCCCTTTTCTTTAAAGCTGGTCTCCTCCTTTAGCTATCTGGATGTGTTCTCTTTGTTTCCCACCACAAACCTTGCAGTGGTCCATTATCACACCATTTTTAGGAAACAGATATTGCCCTCCTGAACTTTTGGAAGAAACATAACAAAGTTCAAGACTAACTAATCCAGAAGAAAGTTTTGCATAGGCATTCTTCTCAGTAGGCTTAAGGGAAATCAATTTTTTAAAATTTTATTAAATTATTTATTTTCTTACATGTTTGTTTGCTTGTACAACATTTGATTTCTTCTCTCAGGTTTAGTCTCTGTATTTCTACCACAATAGCACCCATGGTCCATCACCAGTATGCCTTGCGCTCTTCCCTCCCCTATTTTGACCATTCTCTCTCCCTCTCCCCTGCTGTATGCCTCAGATCTAAGGTGAACTTGCAAGTTCTGTCTTTTTACTGAACCTTTGTTCAGTTTTTTTATATTCTACTTAAAGTGAAACCACCCAATAATTATCTTTTTCCTTTCAGGTTATTTGGAAAGGAAATAAGCTCCATCAATGTCGCTCCATTTCAGCTGCATCCATATTGCTTCAAATGGTACAGGTTTATCTATTTTGATGACTTACTACTATTCCATTGAGTATATATACCACATCTTGATCTCTTCATCTGTCCTGGGATATTTGGGTTGTTTCATATCTTAGTTATTGTAAATAGAGCTGCAATAAACATAGAAAAGCAGGTTTCCTTTCAAATTAGTGGTTATTTTTTTTTGTTCTTTGGTTAGATTGCTAAGAGTAGAATCACTGCATCATATGGTACATCCATTTTTAGTTATCTGAAGAACCTCCACACAGCATCTCATAGTGGCTGGATCAGTTTGCATTTCCACTAGCAGTGTAATAGGGTTCTAGAGGGACCTACTTTTAAAAACTCTTTATGCAATGATAAGCAGTTTTCCAGTAATTTTTATTGTTCAGTTTGTGTTTCTTCAAATATAATTGCTCAAGCTCCATTTAAAATGCTAAGTTAGCTGTATCAAACCAAATTGTGTCTTGCTCCTGTTTTTGTGCAGATGGTTTTTAAAGGAAAAAAGATGAGAGGGGTGGGGAGAAGGGTAGAATTATCAAGAGGTTTGCCAAGAATTGGGATGAGTTACAGATTGCATTTCTTACAGTTGATTTTTCATCAAATTGACCTTGGTTACCAGGGACAAGGAAAAAGAAAAATTTTGTACAACTTATTAAGATTTATGAAGTTTTCCCAGGATTATGTTTTGGGAAATTAAACAATGATGATAAATTTCTACTGCTTTATGAGAAGAGTTCCAGAAGTATTTTGTCTTTTGCACTCTATCATTTTGTCTGTGTTCCAGTGGGTTATCTCACGGATAATTAAAATTTTTTTTCCTTGTAGGCTGTTAGGCAAGACAGATTTTTTATTGAGTCCCTACCTAAAATGGCTCAAATTTGCAATTTGATTCAGACCATTTCTTTTTTACTTTGAAAATGGTGCTCCATTGAACATCTTTAACTATTTAGATCACTGTGAGACTTAAAAAGACTTAAAGTTAGTATTAAACATTAATGAAGTCTGTACAGAAAGCCTTTGCCATGGCATCTGCCATTTGCTTTCCTGTGTTTACCACAAAATGTCCAGAAATCTTAGTTATAGCTAATGACTTTGGTAATTGGATTGAGTAAAGAAAATCTAAAACATATGTAGTATTTTTAATTTTATGTACAGAAGAGGTTTAAGCCCTCCATGTTTTCTGTGTATACCAAAATCACATGTAGCTCCAAAGCATTCCAGACATCTGTAGGTAGTCTGAAAAGGCGATGTTGACATGAGAAGCTCAGCTTATTGGACTCAAAAGATCCATGGTATGGAATGCACTTCAAATCTATACGGCTCAGCAACACAGCAACACAGCATAGCCTGCCCAGGATTTTCCTGTTTTATCCTACAGGTAAGACCCATTAGTACACCAATCATGTTGGTATTGTGCATAGGAGGGAGATCTAGTGCAGAAGTTAGTAAATGGAGTTATTTTAATGCAGTCATATGGAGCCATAAGAGAAAGAAGAGAGAGAAGAGTAGTGGGGATTAATTCTCCTAATGTGAGAAAAATCATGACCTAATAGATAAATGGGGATAGCGGGAACAAATAAAAACTGTGAGTACTTTACTAAATCTTGATTGAAAGGGGATGAGTAAAGACTTAAAAACTGTCATAGCAGTAGTGGACACTCCAACCGTTTGTTTTGTTTCTGCATTCTGAGGGAAGGGAAACTCTTCTTAACTCTTGTGGAGTTAAGAATAATGTGATTACTGTATCCACGGAAACACAGTGAATACCTCATTGCCAGTTTAACAAAAAAAGGTCTATTTCACCATGAGTGTCTATTGTTAAAAATGATAAAATCCCACTTTGATCGTCAGAGTCTCACTATTTTGCTGCTAGAGTGGATATTTCTCCTAAGCCTGAATATGCAGACTATTTGAATTACAACTACCCTATTAATTTAAGCAATCTTATAAATGTCCAGGTTTTTTTTTTTGCAATAATTAAAATTTCTTTAACAGGAAGGAGGCTCTGAGATTTCCATTGAACATTAAGAGTTGGAGTCAGTTGTCATAGCTGAAAATTCAAAATTTGAGTCACTTGGATTTGTAGATCAAAAACTTGGGTCACGTTCTTTGCTGTAATCTACTGTATAGTGTGGGGCAATTGATGAGTCAGAATTCCCAAGTTGTGGGGCTCAAAGTGGTTAAATATTTTTTGAACTAGAGTTCTAAGATCAATTCCACACCATTAACAAATGTGGAATTAAGAGAAGTTTCATAATATTGTCAGTGCCAGAGAACTGCTTAAAGATTTCCTCAAGTCTGTCAAAGATATCAAACTTGGGTACACTGGGTTTTTGAGTACACTTTTGAAAATTTTCCAATCTATAGTTTTGGGTATTATTTCAGGAACCATTCTAAGCAGTTCTCTAGCTAACTTAAAGGCCTCTGTTTTATCAGTGACTCTTTTAAAGCGAAAAAAAATCATTCAAGGATTATTTCTAACTTGTCTTTTCTAACAATGTCCTACCATGTTTCTCATCTAACATGTGATTGTGTTAATAAATGTCAGAGGAATCAGGTGGATGGTCCGAATAACCACATTAAACTCTGGCAGACCCTAAGGGAGCTTCAAGGTAATTCTTGAGTAATTCCTTAGTCTGTTGTTCAGCATTAGTTCAGAGCATATGAGAAACAGAGGGAGTTCCTGAACTTCCTTCATTAGGTTTTACTTTGAAGGGTGCTTCAATAACCAAAGACTCTGAGGATTCTCAGGTTCGTTCTTATAAAATGGAAGTTCATTTAGTTGAAGTATATAAGCTGAGGGCAGAAGAAGAGGGTGAGAAGAAGGAACATTAGCAGCAGTAGTGACAACAGGTTAATTAAGAGCTTCAAAAAGCTTTTTCAGAGATTAGAGCTAGCTAGACTTCTGTCTTGTAAGGAAGTAAGTTTTTTTCTGATTCATTTATTTATTTGAAGATTTTCAAATACCAAATACCAATTTTAAAAGGCTTCCCATTCAATTTGTGTTTCCCTCCACCAAACCACCCATGCCCATACCCTGTCTGACACCTGCAATCCCCTGTCCTTTCCCTTATTTGTTCTGGTAACTGTTATCTTCTCTTTCCCTTATTTCTTATGGTAACCATTATCTTCTTTTTGCTAAGTTTGAGTTTTATTCCTTCTATTCTTTGTGTATATATATATTTTTGTTTTTGGCATTTATAGTCTGTATTTGAGTGAAACTCAACTGTCTCATATCTCATATTATCTGTCATATTTTTGACTGATCTCACTCAACACAATCACCTTGTGGTTCATCCATTTTCTCCCAAATACTACTATTTAAACTTTCTCCATGACTGTGTAATGTATGGGACATATATCTAAGGGATATAATGTATATATCCATCTATTGAACAGCACTTTTGCTGTTTACATGATTTGGTAATTGTGAACAATGTTGCTATTTACATAGGTGTAGATAAATCTTTTTGTATTAGGGTTTTCATATTATTTGAACAAATACCTAATAAAGGTATTGTGGGATCATACAGAATTTCCATTTTTATTTTCTTGAGAAATCTCCACATGGGCTTACCAACTTGCATTTCTATCAACGGTGGATGAGAGTTCCTTTTTCATGACATCTCCAAATTTGTTTCTTCCATTCTTTTTTTGTTTGTTTCTACCATTCTTTGTTCAGCTCTATTCTTAATTAATTAATTCTATGGCCCCTTTGCAACTGAGCTTGCCAAAATGATCAATCTGGAGATTTCAGTGGATCCCCAAAATGGTCACTGTGATTTTTAATCACTGTTAGTAAAGGTTTGTACATCATGACAAAGTTTTACAAGATAAAGAACCATAATTCTTAAATATAAAACCAGTTGGAGTTCCATATAGGGGCTGCCCATAAGGAGCAGACTTTGAAAATGAAAATCCCATTGAATACTCACCAGACAGAAAATTTTAGCCCTCTGTAAATTCAGAGACAGAAGTCAACATCCCCCCGAAAAGTCAATCCCACCTTCTTTTTAGCTTTTAAAGTTTCTCATGTCTGCTCCATTGAGAGCACTCCTTCATGTTTTTCAATATTAAAATATATACAAGGCTACGTATAAGTGTAAATGTAAATCCACCTAATTCTCCCAAAATTTTAGAAATTCTGGAAACAGAGGAGTCAGGAGAGCCTAAAACTCTCCTGCCATCTTGATTCAATCTCCTGGTTAAAGTTCTAAGCACATATTGAAGTCTTTTAATACCAAACACAAACAGCTGCTAATATCATATGATCTAATTTGGAAATCCCTGCTTCTGAGATGATGTCATATTAAGTAACTTCAAGTTGAGACTTGGTACCCATGTTAAAATGACATCTGCATGACACATGTAAATAAATTTCATTTTCCTTCTTAAAATTATTTTCAGATTTTAATATTAATTCTCAAAGGAACTGAGAGTTCTATACTGTAGAGATTCCTACAAATACATATCAATACTACATAATATTTTTGCTCAACTGTAACAAAAAGGGGAAGAAACTATTCTAAAATTAAAGTGCAAAAATTCAAAATTAAGAAACAAAGCATCTCAGAAATATCCTGAAATGTTATTTCCCTATAATCTACCCTAAAATTACTTCAATCAACAGTTTTTTGTCAATACTAATAAATTCAGGGATAATTTATGATTGATTTACCATTAATTTCAAATTAGAATGTAAATTCCAAAATCTAAAATAGTATTCAGTTGGTTATACAGTAGACTTTTTATATTAAAAAATCAATCTTGGAACAATATAATGTGTAAATATTCATGAGTTTTAAAACTAAGGAATTCAACAAAATAATCTTTTGTCTTTAAAATATTTAGTGTATATCAACACAATCTTGTAAAGATATGTTTGAGAACATTTATGAGATACATTTTGTTGCTGACCATAAAACATTACTAGGAGAATCAACAGCATGCCAGAGAATGTGAACAAGTTCTGGTGTTCTAAAATATATGTAACTAAGTGACTCATTTGGGAAGTCTTAAGTGTACTAGGTTTCTAGATAACTCTAACAAATCTTAATTTATATCCCAAACCAAGCAACTGAAATAATGAAAAAGTTGGGATAATGCAGACTGAGGAAAATACAGGGTCTAGCAGATCCAAGATTTTGATCCTTTAAAGTAGTACTGTTCAATGGTGCTTCAAAGAAACATTAACAAAAGGTTATCTTAAGCAGAGGAGGACAATGTCAATTTATTTCCAATTTCAAACACATTTATTAAAGATGACTACAGCAAGAAGGCAGTTGGTAAATAAAATTTGCCTTGTTTATTTTCCTATTGCTCAAAAAAACTTAATTCATATTATAGCTAGTCACAGAGGGGGGTTACTTAACTTTGAATTAACTGAAGTTTAAAAATTCAGCTCCCTGGTCAAGCAGCCAAATTTCAAGTTTGTGACAGCCACATTTCAGCTTATAGCTGCCATTCTCAGTGGTGCAGATAATAAAAAAAAAAAAAAATTTTAAAATCCCACTGCACAGCGCTAATCTAGAGAACCAGAAGAGACAGGCCACTCCTGGGAAAACCCAAAACTTTAAGAGAGTTACAAAAAGTAGGATTATAATCGAAAAAGTACATTTTCTTTTCCATTCTCTGGCTATTTCTGTTGCTAAATCTTATTTCCACTTGCAATCTGCTTCTATTTGCTTTACTTTTCTCACTATCACAGTTTTCATTACTACATTTTCCACCATCTTCTATTTTTTTCTAGAAACAAATATGCACGTTTTACTGTTGCTTTTGCACACGTAATGGTCTCCTGCATTTATTTTTAAGTTTTCTAAATTTTTCAGTGTCAAATTTTAAGAAGCGAACTCATATGTCTACGGAAAAAATGCTGTATTTCGACGATCTGTGAATCTCGATGTATTTTCCTCCCTGGGATCACCACTATCTTCCCTTAGGTTTTCTCACTGTTAAGATCCGGGTAGGAGGTTTGTGCTCCTAGTTCTAGCCTCCCCAGTGTCCCTCTGTCAGAGAAGGGTTTGGTCATCTGGCCCTGAAATCTGCGCTGAACCTCCGCCGCTCCCTAGCGGAGAGAAGGAGCCAGGACTGTTTTGCCAGATAAGCGGTTGCCAAGCGACAGGCTGCGCCAGACGCGGCTTGAAGACGACGCAGACTAAAGGATGCTCAAACAACCAGGCTTCCCATTGGCAAAAAAGCTTTCAGACATCGCCAGGAGCCAATGCACAATGATGACGTCATACGCTATGAGACTCCTCCCACTCACGCTCTAGCGACGCGTCTAGCAACCCGGAAACCCACGTTTGACCCTGGGGGTTGTCTACTGCCCCATGTTTGCTTCTCAGCTCGTCCTATTACAGGTGTTCTTCCTGATGGTCCCCGAGGGCGTCCGGCTTCAGCCGTCTTCTTTTCCGACGGGGGCAGAGCCCACCCCTTCGGACTTGGGGCCAGGGTCGCAGGCCGGGACCCTTCAGTCCCACTCGGAAGGGACTGAAACGCCCTGGACTGTACCTGGGGTCTCCACGGAGAGCCCTACTGACGTCACCCCCTCGGCACCGGGGAATAGGACCGTGGACCTCTTCCCAGGTGAGGGGAGGGCTGTGGGTATGGAAACTACCGCCTCAGGTCTAGAATGTTGTGAATGAAGAGAATTGCCGCAAAACAGGGGGTGGGGCTACCGGAAGAAGAGAGATTAGCACGTGGGAGAGTTAGAGGAGCTCCTCCCGTTTATTCTGCTTTGTATTGTATTTTCATAGTCTTACCGATTTGTGCCTGTGATTTGACTGGTGCCTGCGATATAAATTGCTGCTGTGACAGGGACTGCTATCTTCTTCATCCGAGGACAGTTTTCTCCTTCTGCCTGCCAGGCAGTGTGAGGTGGGCTGCGATGCTCAGGTTGAATCCCTGGGGTTCAACGGGGACTGGGGTCCTAGAATAGGTAATGTTCAGAAATAGTTATCCTGAAGGTGTCCCCCAGCCCCACTTCCACGCCTAGAAGTGGAACTGCCTTGGTTTCTCCGGGAGGTCTGTTGCTCTTTGGATTCCCAGAGCCATACTGTGCAATACAGGAGGAACTTCCCTTGTCCTGTGACTGCCCAATGGGACATCCTTCTTTGGACCTAACAGTCTATAGCCATTCTCCCTCCTGTTTCCTTACAGGTCTTCAAGTTGGGTGTGTGTGGACAACTCTCTTATTTTTAGGAGTAATTCACCCTTTCTTACAAAAGTTTTCATGGATTCAAATGGAATTAGGCAGTTTTGTGTCCGTGTAAATAACCGTGAGTAGAAATGTTGGTTGTCCTAATTGCCTAACATACTGACAGTTGGCATTGTCTCTGGCTTTCCCCCACCCTTTTCAAATATTTTTTCCTTTGACAGACTCTACCATCCTCTTCTCTCTATTCTCACCCTCTTTCTTTTACTAGTGGATATTTACTAGTGGATAGAAAACCCATACAGAACTTTAATTTCAAAAAGTCCTCCTAGCTTATCAGATAGATGGTATCTTCCACTTGCTACAATCTTGTTGAAGTCACTCACTGAACCCCCAACGTGTGACATGGAAGAGTTACCAAGTATTTGAGTGAATGTCTTTACAAATGAGTTTTTATTTGAAGTGGAAGTGTAGGGGGAAATAACATTTGACTGGATTCTAAGTCCTGCCATTGAATTACCAATTGCACAGAGCTGGGCAAATCCCAAAGTACTGTCAGGCTCATTTCTTCATCTGCAAAATAAGAAATATCACTAGTCCAAATGTGCAAATGCTCTGTAATGGTAGAGTACATAGGTCTAGCCCCTATGGAAAGGAATATGGAGGTTTCTCAAAATACTAATAATGAATCTTCATATGATTCAGCAATTCCACTCCTACCTATCCCCCTTTCCCAACAAAGATAAAAAACGCTAATTCAGAGCGATATATGCACTCCTGTATTTGTTGCAGCACTAATTGCAATAGCCAAGCCATGGAAGATAGATGAGTGGATCAAGGGCATGAGGTATAGGAATTATTTTAGAACATGCCCCTTTAAAAAAATATTGAGTGTAAAAATTATAAGGTGAAGGCCTGGCACGGTGGCTCGTGCTTGTAAGCTTCAGCCTATGAAGCGGCCAGGGCTAGGGATCGCGGTTCGAGTCCCGCCTGGGGCCCGTAGCGGGTCCTAGTTCCACACAATAGCTGGGCATGGTGGTGCGCACCTGTAATCCCAGCTCCCTGGGAAGCTGAGGCTGGGATTGCTTGAGTCTCTGGTACCCCGGGCAACGAGAGCCTGCGGTTCCACGGGCAAAAATAGCAAGACCTAGTCTCAAAATAAACAAACAAACAAACAAACAAATAAATAAATAAATAAACAAATAAATACATAAACACACATACATACATACATACATACATACATACATACATACATACATACATATTATAAGGTGAAGGACTAAAATATGAAAAGTCCATACGCTTGAAAGATAGAAACATATAATTAGGACTGGTTGATTGAAGCGTAGAGAAAACAGGAAGATATGGAGAGGATGAGTTAAATGTTGCCTCCAGCTCTACCATTTGCCAATGTAAAGAGTACATTTTTTATAGACTCTTGATATGAGGCAAATATAGGCATTATTGAACTACACAATATTGTAGTGGCAAATATAGGCAAATGCCTATATATGAGGCAAATATAGGCATTATTGAACTACACAAATTCCTGTCATATATATTCCAGACATTACATTCTTGGAACTGGCTAGCACTCATTGACCATATTCTTCTGTCAGATTTCAATACTAAATAATCCAATTAACAGATTACAAATGGATTAGAAGATGACAGAAAGCAAAACGATTGTGTCTCACAATAGAGTATTGATTGAGAACCTTCTGAGAAAATATTCTATAACTTAATCTGAGTGGTAGTGGTAGTATATAAATTTGTAAATATTTGATTTTATACTCAAGATTAATATACTTAAATATGGCATATATAGTATGTACTATGTATGCATATACCTTAATAAAATAATTTTAGAAATTAGTTGGTATGCCAGGCATTTGAAAATAAATGCTTTTCTTTTATCTCATTTTTTTTTAATTTTTAGCAAAATTAAATTATTTTCTGAAGCCTCAAATGGTCAATGCAACCAACTTCTATGCCCTGGCTGCAGAGTTTGGAGGACACTCATTCACTTCAACATTTCAAACCCAGTCGTCTCCACTATTTTACAGGGTGAGCCCAAGGAAAATGGGGAGGGATTGTCTGACTTATTTTTTCTAATGGTCAGCATTTGCTTGGGTAACTTTGCAACTAAGTAAGCCATAGTTAGCTGTTCTGGAAGGCAGTGTTGTCCACACTAGCAAGCTATTAGCTTTTGTTTTTACTTTTTCTTTTCTGGTGAAGTTGGATCTAATCTCATCATGAATAACTTTCTACTATACTTGATTCAGGCTGGAGACCCCATCCTTACTTACTTCCCAAAGTGGTCTGTGACAAGCTTGCTGAAGCAGCCTGCTGGAGTTGGCGCTGGGGGATTCTGTGCCGAGAACAATCCTGCAGGTGAGTCCAGAGCAGAAGCACCAGTCTTTTTGCTTAAGGTAGGTTTTCTTGATACTAATTTGTGTATATAGGCTGAATCCAAGAAAATATCTTGCCAGTTTCTCCTTAGACTCATGTAAGCTTTTTCAGTGATCAATACTATTAATGTAAAATTTTTAAATCCTTTTATCATTTATATTGTTTCCTCTATCTCTTTCATTGCTCAGAAGTCCTAATAAATTTGTTGGAATACTATTGACTTATTCAAATCTTCTTTAATATCTTTAAGTTATAGTTTCAGAGTTTTTCATTATATAAATATAATATAAACCACTTAAAAAATTTATTTATATATAAATTTCACATCATTGTAATCCCAGGGATTCACCCTCCACACCGAACCTTCCCTTTCCCCGCTGCCCGAAGTTGTGTGCTTCAGTTTGGTGCTTAGCTTGTTTTGACTTTTCCTCATGGCTTTTGTTTATTTTTTTCCTATATCCCATATATTAGTAAAACCATTTAGTTTCTGTCTTTCTCTTTTTGACTTGTTTCTGCTAATATGATTATTTCTCAGTACATCCATGTTACCATAAAATCATCAAATTTATCATTTTTAATTGATGAGTAATATTCCATCGTGTATATATACCATGTCTTTTTCATCTAGTCATCTGTATTGGGGCATTTAGGTTGCTTCCAAGTCCTTGCAATTATAGATAGTGTTGCGGTAAACATCCGAGCACAGGTGTCCCTTTGTACCCACATTGAGGTCTCTTTTGGGTAGATCCCCAAGAGAGCAATTGCTGGGTCAAATGGTAGTTCATTTTCATTAATTTGAGGGTCCTCAACACAGCTTTCCGTAGAGGTTGAACCAGTTTACATTCCTACCAGCAGTGTAAGAGTGTTCCTTTCTCTCAACATCCATGCCAGCACTTGTTGCCTGTTCTTTGGATGTGGGCCATTCTTACTCGTGTAAGGTGGTATCTCACTGTGGTAATAATTTGCATTTCTCTTATTGCTAGTGGCGTTGAGCAATTTTTCATGTGCCTGTTGGCCATTTATATTTCCTTATTTGAGAAGTGTCTATTCTTAGTTCTCCCTATTTTTTGATCGGGCTTCTTGTTTTGTTTTTGTTTAGTTGTGTGAGTTCCTTGTGGATCATCATTATTAAACCCTTATCACTCTTGTGGAGGGCAACATGTTTTTCCCATTTGATTGGGCTTCTTTTTGTTTTTTCTGTTGTCTCTTTTGCTGTACAGAAACTTTTTAGTTTGATGTAATCCCATCTGTTTATGTTTTCCTTCATTTTTTTGCCATCTGTAGATGTTTCCAGAAAGGGATTCCTGAATTGTAATTCCTGGGGGGTTTTACCCAAGTTTTCCTCTATGTGTGTTATGGTTTCAGGTCTGACCTCTAAGTCTTTTATCCATTTTGAGTTGATTTTTGTACATGGTGTGAGGGAGTT
>PVHY01001678.1:0-87500 GCA_004024945.1 Uropsilus gracilis
GGTATACCCAAACAGTCTATGTGACTGTCCTGGCTGTGATCAACCATTTAGCCCTCGATGGTGCTTTCATTAGCGAACCACCAGTTCAAATTCAGGAGATGCGTGTATTTTGGTATGTGTGCTAATTTCAAGCTATGAAACAGAAGAGGCAAAAGGGCTTTAAACAATGTTCAAATCACTTTAAAATTTCTTAACATGCCTTGGAGAAGTGACATGGGAAGTAAGGGGCAGAAATATCAACTATTTGTGGGCCCAAACCGTAATTACTCTGCCACGGTCACATGCCTTCGAAAACACAACCCCATAATATTCTCAAAGGAATATTCTGAGCACCTTGGGGAGTTGTGGGTCTTGACCCTCAGTTGGATGCCTGGGTGCAAACCAAAGACTTTCTGTAAGGAACCAGGCTGCTGAGTCTGGTTCAGAAGACCCAGAAGAAACTTAGAACCTGTATAATGGGAATAGTTTCCAGTATGACAATTCAGAGTGCTTCTGCAAGTAATTACATTCTCCTGTCGAGGCCCACAAGGGATTTATGGTATCCTAAATTTCTCTATATTGAAGTATGTTATAAGATTTCTGGATAGACAAGGAGACCCTGCAAAAGTCAGCATGCTAAAGCAAAGAAAAACAGGTAAACAAGATACCAAAGAGTCGCAATTAGACCATGGAACACACACCACCAAGTTTCCATACATGTAATTTTTTTCTCTGAGCCACTGACCTATCCAGAGGATTAGTGAGTGCTTGTTCTGAGAGGGTACCATATAGGGGCATAACACAAACCAAAGACAAAAAATGGGAGACTAGTTTTGTTGCGCTGGGAAAATGATAACTAAAGAAAATTTTGGAGGCTTTCACTCAGGAAATCTGTATGAACCCATACTTCTTTTAGGAAAGACCCATTTATTACATCATGCAGAGTGATAAATAGAAATATACTTCAATCCTTGGTGGTTCTTGAACTGTCAAGACTTCATAGTTTGATTCTGACTTTTCTTTCTTTCTTTTATTCTTTCTTGAGACTTCACTTTGCTCAGGATCGCCATAGTGTGCTGCGTTGGGCTAGAACAAAAAACATAAAAAATCATGGGTTTTTAGGACAGTGAACAAACTATTCCATATATAAGTATAATATCAAGTAACATAAGCACATGGCATTTCATTTTGAATTCAGATCCTTGTTTCCTATTTTTCAAGAAGCCAGCATTCAGGAGACTAATTCTAAAGCAGAAAAAGATAAAATAGTTGTTACATCCAATATTTTTGAAACCAGCAGATCTGGGCATACTCTGGTTTCCAGCTTGAGAAGGTGATAAGTCTATTACTAAAACAAACATGAAGTTTTTCAAAAATCCAAGGCATGTGCTCCTGTGAAGTTTCCTAAAGCTAACTGCCTATCAGAATCACTGTAGAACCTTTGGGTTAAACACACTTCTGGACTCATTTTAGACCCACCAAATCTGATCTTACCAGTACCACTCTCCCCTCTCAGTCACTGGTCTTTTTTGATGAGGTCACAGTCATTCTAGTCTCAGGATCTTAGAACATACAACCATGAGGATCCAGTCAAATCTGCTCTCTTCTTTCAGCACAACTAATCTCTTACTTCCCAGGCTCTCTGGGTGCCACTTCCCACACGACAGGTCTGCACCATCTGCAGACAGGAGGCTAAAATGCTCCTCCGGGGCCTTTTCACACTTCAGCACAGCGGGAACTAACCCCCTTTGAGGAATGAGTCAGTGAGTGTTAAAAAGAATACTTATCTGCAGGTCTACAGGGGCTCTCTGTGATACGTGTTAAGTGAAAAGGGCAACTTCCAAGAGTAATGTGCACTGAATAACTTCATTTTACTTTAAAAAAAAAAAAAATCTCCATTTGTAGTTTTCAGGAGTCTGAGTCAATGCAGGCTTCCCATGTGGAACCAAAGCCATTCCCATGATTAGATCCTTTAGTAAATTTATCATTTGTGTTGTTTTACAATACAGACAACAGTTTTAAAGCACGACGCAAAGCCACTTGGGTTATAAGATGACAGGACAGCTTCACCGGCTTATCTTTATTCTGGATCTTTTCATACACCTGTGACTAGAAATCACTCTAAAAGATCCTGGGGAAATGAAGTAAGATCTGTTAACTCTTAGAAAATTTAGGAAATTTTGTATAGGAAAGTTTGTTCTACCTGCAAACTGGAGGCCACAAGGCCGATCTACCCACAGGCTTCTCAGGCACTGGAACCCAGAGTTAGCCGTGGCCGCTGCATGTGCACTGAGGGTGTTGCACCTCAAACTGCCCCCTGCACACTTTCCTTCAGTTAGAAGCGTAAAAACACATGTTTCCCATGAGCAGAGGAAGGCCTATGACACTGTTAGAAGTCAAAAAGTACTCACATACTCGGAAAGACAGGAAACCATTGCATTAAACAAATGCAACCACATTTCAACCAAAAATAACATTTAAACAATAAAATCAAGAAAAAAAATCGAGACCAATGAAAGGTTCTTCAAGAAACAAATCTAGGACTCAATACAATGATAGCTTATTTGAACTGAAGGGGAAAAATGGACTCTGAAATGCTATCTTACAATAAGCAAATAAATTTCAACTAACCAAGAATCAGTAGTGTATATCAGATGATTGCAAAATGTGGATTTCGCTTGTTACCAATACCCTAAGAGGTAAATGGCAATTTAAATAAAAAATGGAGAAAACACAGCAACTTTTTACAGCAGAGCTTGAACTCATGCCTGAGACTATTGTAAAGACAAAGTGGCTCACAGACATTTGAGAAGTCTAAAATGCACGTCCTTACTTGTGTAAAAAGATACCACTTGTGTTCCTGACTGATGTCTGATTTTTTCAAGATCCAAGCACACCCATAAGTGACAACAGTGCAGACTGAAACACTTTCAGTTACGAATGGAGAGAAAACAAAGACTCTCTAATGGTACAGAGATCAACAAAATCAAAATGTGACGCATACCTTTTTAGAAGGGTGGGCAACGTGTTTCTCTTTGTAGGAAGGATCCGAAGATAAAACTTTAGAAGATGACATACTAACATTTTTAGGATCTGCTGATGAAGGAACCGTCTTTAGGTTTATCATGGAAGTAACATGTTTAGGGACTGGTGATAGTTCTGTAGGTAATGTCTGCCGAACAACATAACCCATTGGTGTCCAAGATAACTCTGCTCAAAGATAACCAAAATTGTTGAACAATCTCAACAGTAAAACAGAACTCCTTAGAAATTTCAGACATGCATTATATGCAGTGATTACTCAGAACACATTCAAAACATTCTCTTGGGAACCACAGTATACTAAACTTGTTTTTCTTCCTGGAACAGGCATGCAGAATGAATTAACTTGTAAGATTAACTGACTTTCCTAGAAACTGGTTTTTTAACTTGGGGGTGCAGTTGGAAAGACAAACAGTAGGGTTAAAAAATAATCAGCAATTATGCCCATGGGCAAACACAGAACCAACGGGCTAAAGATCAAAATTTGGTCCCACTAAACTTTTTGTGTACCTGTACCATCAGAAGTCAAAGATCACTAGCCTTCAGCTATCACAGTAATTGGTCATTTATTTCTTTTTGGAACACAGGCGCAAGTACAGCAACACTATTCTTAGGTGCCCGTGAAACTCTACATACAGACAGAACAAAAGACATCAATAAGGATGGGGACATGGCCCATCCAGAGGGTGAGACAAACAATTCTTGTCATCACAGAGCCACAGATCTTCAGAGCAGCCGGGAAAACCTTTTCTGCACAACATATACATTAGACATGAGAACGCAGAAGAAACACACCTGTGGCTCTCTTTGGAACCATGTTGTATATGTCCTCTATTAAGAAAAGCTAGCTAGAAAATTTTCAGGACCAGAATCTTTTTTCACCTCTCCATGAATACATTACTTCTCAGCCAGGTCAGACCAGCAGTAGTAGTTCTCAAAGTGTGATCAGAGGTTCCCAGGACCCTGTCAAAGGCCCATGAAGTCAAAACTTCTGGTAGTAGGACAGCGTTCCCTGCTCTCACTTTCCTGAGCACACAGTGGGACTACTTTCCAGAGGTTACAGGACTGAGAATGTGAACCAGCCAATGGCTGAAGCAGGTATACTGAGCCAGGTGCCAAAGCACTGAAGCTCTCCTCCCTCACAACTGTTTTTAATTTTGGAGTTTATGTAAAAAGTTATTTTAAATAAAAGTGTTATGTAACATTCAACTGCTGCTTTAAGGAGAAAGAGAACTTTAAAAATTTCTCAGTATTAACTTCAAATATTGCAAATGATGACAGTTAGTCATATAAACAGAAACTCTTTGTGGCTTTTCTTAAGGTTATTAAGGGGTCCTGAAACAAACTTTGAGAACCACTAACAACAGGTAACGAGTCATTTCTGAGTTCATTAAGTTTCCCACTTAACTAGATAAATATTTAGAAATCTTTGATCAGAGCTGACATGACTTGCAGGGCTCAAGTACTTATGCTACTTTTCTAAACTAACAATGAGGTCAGTTTATCAGCAAATCATTGTTTGCCTTCAATGTGGCTTTTAAACAAAACATTCCAGTTGCACTGGACTAAAAACGAACTCAGGAAAGACAACTGATATTTTAAAAAATAGTATTAGCCACTCTTACCTCTTGTACATGAAGAGGAATTGGAAGCAGCATTATCAGTTACAGATTCAGTTGGATTATTTTTTTTCACCACTATGTCACCCTAAAAAGCAAACCAGTTATTTTCTTACTGTTTCAGACTGAAAGTAGTCATTTAATTTTTAAATATAGCTTCCCTTGCTTAAAATCTGCCTAACATCTGTACTTAAAATTTCAAATCTGTAAGTACATATGTGAAAATTTAAATCACTTTCCTCTGTCAAATCTCATTCCCTAGAGTAAAAACTAGCCCATCATCTACAGTTCAGCTAGCACCTTCCTAGGAAATAAGCATCTGTGTGTTATCGTCACATGGATCTCAATAATGGGCTCACACCACACTAACATGCAGCTTTTAAAAGTCAGCACATACCAACAACCTCCCATGTTAGTACAAAGGCGCCCACATGGTTCCTAAAACTGCAGTGCCCCATATGAATGTGAAAGCCACAGGTCACCATGTGCCAAAGCATCGAAACACCCCTCAGATCACCACAAAGACAACAAACGTAAGCCTCGTAACGCATGCACCTTTACTACAGAAAGCGACCACATGCATGGAATACAAGATATTACAAAACACCTACACAAAAGGGGTGGTATGGGGATACACTCAGAGATACCTCAAAGTGACTGACAACAGTGAAAGTAAAGGGAAATTAATACAACAAACCTTGCATGGGCTGACATCAATACTAAAAGCTTCTATGCTTGATAAAGGCATACATTTTCCCATTTTTATTACAACCGAGTCAAGAAATAAAGAGAATTATTTAAACACATCCTGCTCTTTTGCTAAAAATAACTTTTATGTTCACAAGAACAATGAAAAATTAGTCAATTTTAAGTATCAGTATAAAAATCAATTCAATGGTTGTTTTCAGAGAATGTAAGATGTCATGAAGTGCCACATAAGTTTTTTGAAATTCAAACACAAGTCCACACATATGTACAACCCAAATTCATGGGTACCCCACTTAATTCCCATAATGTACCATTAAAAAAAGATTAAGCACTAGACATGGTTCTTTCTTGGCTGCACAACTTCAGACTGTTTCTCTTGGTGCTTAAGGGTACTAATAAGTGAGGGGGAAAAAGGCCGGGTACGGTGGCTCGTGCTTGTAAGCTTCAGCCTATGAAGTGGCCGGGGCTAGGGATCACGGTTCGAGTCCCGCCTTGGGCCCATAGTGAGACCTAGTTCCAAAAAAAAAAAAAAATAGCTGGGTGTGGTGGCGCGCGCCTGTAATCCCAGCTACCTGGGAAGCTGAGGCTGGGGACTGCTTGAGTCTGTGGTACCCTGGGCAACGAGATCCTGCGGTTCCACTGGCAAAAATAGCAAGACCTAGTCTCAAAAAAAAAAAAAATGAGGGGAAAGATTTCTTTTTGAGGAAAAATAAGAATCCACATGTAATTCAAGAGCATGGATATATAAGGGACTGAATATATAAATCTCCTGACTTTACCATGTGCCCAAGCGCACAACATTCACATGAAGAGGTGCCCATGACAGTGTTGTTCACACTCCTGCCCGCCTTTGTGGAATGTCTGCACCCCCCACAGCATGCCATTCTACTTTTGTGAAGCATCTGGAAGTTTGGAAATAGTCTGATCACCTGTGTTGTCTCTCAACCACTCAGTTCTCCCCACGACACAGCCAGGCCCAGGAGGCAGTCACATTTGTCAAGGGAATGGGAATTCTTCTACAGCAATCAAGCAGCCTGCCTTGGAGTCCACAGACATTAGTATCCAGGCAGCATGAGAAGTGCCAAAACAGGACACAGAGACTCTTCATTTGAGAGTCAACATCAATGGTGAACCCTATGATCTTCCTGATTTCTCTCCTTGTCTTTACACTGGAACCCACTTCCTGTCAGTGGCATTTTGGAGACAACTAACTCTATAACACTTCTTTTCCCAAAGTCTCAAATTTGAGAGGAACTTTAGATAAAAACTGCCTCAATTTGGTAGGCTAAAATACTGAGACAGAATGTTGACTATAGTGCAATTTAAAGCTACAAAGCAGTAAACTAAACACACTTACTATGATTACTTCTACTGAATTTGCTATATCGTTAACAAGAAGTATAAATAAAAAGTCTGGAGAATACACTTTTCTAATTTTAAACATTACAACTACATTAAAAAAAATTTTCTCTCTATATTGAAAAAAGTGCCATGTCAGAACGCAATGCCAGGAATGAGATGTTCCCAATGGGTTATATAAGCAACTGGACTCATGCTAGAACCTTCTCTTTAGGCACGACAACCTGCCAGCTGTCCAATACAAAGAAGAGTATTAGGAACTCTCAGCTGCACTGAGTATTACTGAGTGTAAATGGCCATCCAGCCTGAGTGATAAAATGAGTACTGTTGGCAGTGATGGACTTCAGATGGCATGATCTGAGGAGGAAAGAGGAAGCAGAGAGGGAAATGAGAACAGGCCTTCCACTCACCTCTGATAATGCTGCAGGAGGTTTTCCCACTTCTCTCAGGAGAGAAATGTCAGTTGAAGCAGAGCGTAAAGGTCCCCATTTGGGTGGCTTTTGATTCTCTGATTTCTCACTGTTCTGTGACCCTTGCAGTTCAGGAAAATCCAGCCTGGTGAATTCAAACTCAGGTTTGGAGGTAGGTGCATTTTTTTCAGTGATTCTAAATTTCTTGTCTGTGCGTTTATGACAACCATCTGTATTCAGAAATAAACATTCAGTTATTGTTTGATGACCTACATAATATGTAAGTTATACAGGGTATAAAATATACTGCTGTTGATGCAACAACACATTACTGTCCAAACACCCTCACCTCTGCTAGTACTGTTAACCTTCTATATAACAGTTCAAATCACAAAGACCAGAAGACACTTTTTTCTGGCTGAAACACCAAACAGAAAAACAAAACACTTTGCAAATTTTATAAGGAATTCTCAAATAATGAAACCGTTAACTTTATTGTGCATATTTTAAATATTCCCATTATATTATCATTATATATATATATTTTTTGAGAATAGGTCTCGCTATTTGACCATGGAACTGCAGACTCATGTTGCCCGGGGTACCACAGACTCAAGCAATCCCCAGCCTCAACTTCCCAGGTAGCTGGGATTACAGGTGTGCACCACCACGCCCAGCTATTTTTTTGGGACTTGGTCTTGCTGTGTTGCCCTGAGAGGGACTTGAACTGCGATCCCTAGCCTCAGCCGCTTCACAGGCTGAAGCTTACAGGCTCAAGTCACCGTGCCCAGCTTCCCATTATATTTTTATTGTTTTGTAAATTTAACAGTACTCCAGCAAATTTAAGCAATAAATTCTCTTTTAGTTTGTTGGACTGAGCTGGAGAACAGCAAGTAGAATTAAACTTACAACTTCTTTCCTAATATTTCTCCTTCAAATGTAAACGAATAAAATGTAGATGGCAACACCATAAAGTCCTTATTCTTAATTATAAGGACAGAAATTATGGTTTATTCTTCAACTTTTCTTTCACATACCAGATGGTTTATAAGTGAAATCAACCCAGAGGAAAATTTATATACCAAATAATATAAATTACACAGGTAAATAAACTGACCACTCCCAGTAGTATACTATAACCAAGTTCTAAATCATTATATAATTAGGTGAGGCATGTGACCAAACTCCATTTCAAACTTAGAACAGACATGACTTCTGTTATGAATGAACACAGATTACCTTCACTGCCCCAAGTCTAGCACTGTCTAGGATAGAATTCAAACAACAAACTCTTCACCCATTATAAAGTTTCCTAACAGACCAATACAAAAGGAATTTCAGGACAAAACAAGATCAAATACAATACAAAGAACATGACTGCAATCTGTTTGCATTCAAGAACATGTCCTGAGGGGGTACGGCTGTCACCTACTTGCTATGTGGTCTCAGACTTTTTCTTACATAAGACAAAACATGCTAAGGGAACATCACAGAACCTACATATGATAGGTCCCTTCCACAAATGAAAGGACTCTAGGACCCCCACAAGTATATCTGAGGGTTTCAGCTCTTCTTGGTGAGTAAATCCAGAGACTGCTGCAAAGAGAACAGTAACATTTCTGGGGTGCAGGAAAATTAACACTGCTACTTTTACCTGATTTGAAACTATTTTCAGCATGAATGGACAAAGGATGGGAACCTTTAATTGATTTTATATCAGATGATACAGCTCCATCAGCCTTCTTACTGTCAAACTTTTGCTCATCGTATGTTTTTTTCTGTAGGAAAGATTAAAAAGTCACTTAAATTAAGAAAATTACCCCCATTTGACAAAAGCTTTAAAATACCAACTTTTTAAGTATTAACAATTTACCTTTGAATTTTCAAAATTATCAGACCAAGTATATTCTCAAAAACCAAAAAAAAAAAGATAAAACTTAAATATCATGCAAAAATTAACCAGTTTGTTATATTTTACGTTATATTTTAAATGTTAAAATGGCTAACAAAACAAGAGCATTTACTGACCTTAAATAGAGCTTTCGAGTCCTGTGGGAGAGGGCCCATATGCTCATGGCGTGGCTTCACTGTCTGAAAACCTCGGTAACAACGGGACTGGCCATAATCATACTGGGAGCCAGGCACTGGGCAGACATTCTGTGTAGACTCAAGGGTGTAGGGAGAATAGGCATAGGGGTGAAGTGCCATTTCAGAAGGTAAATACTGAGGTGGAAAAGATGAAGCTCCAAAGGTCATATCTTCAGTATAGAGTTTCTGTCTGAATAAAAAGGTCAATTTTAGTTGCAGATCTTGTACCAAGGAGTACGAGTTATTATTATTGTAATAACCTAATGTAAATTCTTACTTTTTCTGAGACTAGGTCTCACCATGGACTCAAGCGATCCCCAGTCTCAGCTTCCCAGGCAGCTGGGATTACAAGTACGTGCCACCACGCCCAGCTATTTTTTCAGAACTCGGTCTCAATACATTGCCCCAAGCAGGACTTGAACCATGATCCCCAGATGCTACTGTGACACCCTAGGCTGCCGCTTACAGGCATGCGCCATGCCTGGCATAAGTTCTTAATTTGGAGGTTTTTCATTCCAGCAGTGAAGTAGCTCTAAAAGCCAGATATAGCCTCTAAACATTCTTTGCCTACAAAGAAAAATGCTGGCTTAATTCTGTTTTCACTCCCAAACCAGAATATCCAAGACAAGACCATATCGTGGAGACTGGAGGAAGCCCCAGCAGGTTCATGTTCTCAACTATTACCAAACATGGCCAAAAGGGTCATCCAGACTGTTCTCTTTCAGAGGGGGCTTTCACCCGACTGCCCCAATCCCATCTCCACCTAAATGCCTTCTGCAGTCCACCATCCATTCTGGGCTGTGCTGTAGCAGGTCAGAACTGGAGGGGGGCACTGTGCACCAGGTGGCCCAAGAAATACATATTGTGCTGAGAAGACAGGCAGGATCTGTGAACAGTGCTATTGCCTCAATTTGCTCAAGTTGATAGACTGAACCAAAATATAATTTCATGATTTCTTTTTTTGGCTACACTTGGTATTCAGTTGAGGTTTTGACCATGTTTCAATAAAAATACAAATGGAACAGTGAGCAGCTGAGTTCAGAAACAAATCATAAGCCTTTCAGTCTCACAAGTAAGCACCACTTTCCAAACCAGACAGGCTCTTGGAGAAGATATCCAGCACACCCACTGCAGCCTAGACTGCTGGCAGGGGGCAAGGGTGAGTCCTATACCACCAGGACCTGAGGGTCTTGGGGACTCCAGGCCCAGGGATCTCAGGCTGGGAAGCCGGCCTCTGCCTCCATGTGGGAAGGGGGTGGGGGCTAAGCACCTCTGCCGGGGCATAGGCTCAGGCCGGGGGGTGGTCCCCCTTGGGTTTGCTCCACAATAGACCTGCACTAGGGATCAAGAATCCAGTCTCCCGTGCCCTGCGACCAGCTATGGTGTCTGGTTGCAACAACCCGCGGATGCCAGTGGTTTCTACCCTAGGTCTGGGGTCTGGGGGACTGCTTGGGACACACCCCAGGGAGGATGAGGCAGATCAGTGCACGGGCTAGGTGCGTGGGGGTCTATGGGCTCCTGAGCCCTGCAGCCAGCCATGGCAGCTGGTTGTAACACCCAGCAGGGAGCAAAGGCAGTGGCGACCCCTGTGTAAGCCCCCCAAAGCCTGAAGAGCCTGGGAGGGGAGATGGGTGGGGTTTTAGGCCCATCCACCAGCAGATGGTTGCTGCATGGGGCAGTCATCTGCAGCCCGGATTGGCCAGGGCATGTTTCCCCCAGGCCCCACGGGGGGGGGGGGGGGGGGTTGGGAGGGCACATGCCCAGCCATCCGAGCCCTACCTCCACACAGGGAGGAGCCAACCTGGGGGCAGAATGGGGACTTGAGCTCAGCTGCGGTAGGCATCTTAAGCAGGATGCTTGCCCACTTGGGGTCCCAGGCTGTTGGAGTTCCCTTGTGAGCAGGAAGTAAAGGTGACAACGACCCCTGGGTAAGCCCCCCAAAGCCTGGAGAGCTGGGGAGGGGGGATAGGTGGTGTTTTAGCCCCATTCACCAGCAGATGGTTGTTGCACAGGGTGGCCATCTGCAGCCTAGATAGGCCGGGGCATGTCTCCCCCAGTCCCCACCCCAAGGGGTGTGTGGAAGGGCACATGCCCAGTTATCCGGGCCCCACCCCCATGCAGGGAGGTACTCATGTGTGGGCAGGGGGAGGGGTATGTCCCTTCCATTTCACTTTCACTCCAGCTCTTCTTCAGGAGGAGGAACATACATAATACAAACTCTATCAAAGAATGGGCGAGGGACCAGGTAAAAATCCTGCCCACATGCCTGAGCTGAACAAAGCAGATGGTCAGTCAAGAGAACCAGTGCATGCCAAACAGGAGAAACAACTATGGAGACACGATGTCATGAGGTGCACCTTATGCTATCCCCAGGTCTAGAAGATCCAGACTTCATTTCAGAGATGCCTTATTTAGGAGACGAAAGCACCCCTCCCCACACTACAGGAGAGGAGGGCCAAGAACTGGGGGTATCAACCCACAGCAGAGCTGCAAAGTGAGACAGAGGAAATGATCTACAATGGTCACTCATAGACGCCTGTATCCACAGAGAAACTTCTTCACCAATACTGACGGGGTGAGACCCCCTAAATCTGATGCCAGAACCATAAGATAAAGCAGCAAAATAACAGAGATTGGAGAATAGTCAGCCTCCAACAAGAAAGCATGGACAGACCACAAATAAATAAAGACTGGCCACCCAATGCAATCTTAAGACAGAAAACCTACCAGCAAGGTTCGCTTGGTTCCAACAGCACAGTCCCTCACCCAATGAAAGAATACTGCCACAGAAAAGAAAGACTAATGGACTTAGCAGACTAGTAAACAATAAAGAACGGGGTCTGAGAGCATGGAGGAGGCACCAGAGGGAGGAGCAGGTATCCCAAAAACCATTTACCGAAGTTGTGATTTAAAGAATAAAAATAATTAAAAAACCAAAAACAAAAACAAGTAAGCACCAGTAACCGTTTCTGTGAATTTCAGAGATAAGAAATTTCTTGTAGCAAATGAGTAAAACACAAATGCACAGAAAGGCAGGAAAGCCCAGCACCAATCAGAAGACACACTGTACTGGTCTCCCAATATGTGACCACAAGGATATGAGCACAGGTACGTCTTGGTGGGGGTCTATTTCTACCTGGCAGCAAGTGTTAGCCTGCCATGGGGGGGGGAGGAGGTCACCACCTACAGGTCCAAGTGTAAAGCACACACACACACACATTCCCTGCTCCAGTTTTCTGCATGTTTATCTTCCTTTTTATATTTTTATTTTGTAATTTTCATACATTATTGGTCATAATTGTATGGTTGTCATTCCCCTTAGGTTTGGTCTTCCCTTCCAGACTGAACCTCCTCTTACCCCCCAAACCTCTTATCCCCCTGATCCCCTCCGGACACTAGCTCCTCTCACCATGCAGTACATATTTAGACTGTCTAATATGCCCGTTAATTTGTGATATTTTATAGTAAGTCTTTTTGCAGTAACTTCTACTAGCCAATTCATTCCAGTAATGAAATACACCTCATTATGAATCAAATCTTCTCACTGACCTTTTTCCTGCCCCACAGGTTACATGACTCAGAGCAGCTCTCCAAAGAGGCAGAGTCAAAGCTGTCCCTCCCCAGGCACTAACCCTAGAGGTGAAACCCCATTTTCCTATGTTTGATCCTCAGAAAATTCAATGGGTACTAGATGAAGGTGCAAAATATGTTCTTTACAAAAGACTGGTCAATAGCAAAAAAGAAAAAAAAAAAGGAAATATGGTATTACAAATTCATTCAAATATGAAGACACTGAATGAAACTGATTTCAAGTTGTAAAGGGGGACAGAATCTGGAGGTAGTTTTGAAGACTGCTGTTACCGCTCTCACACACTTCTGGACACTTTAGTTTGGGTCCTGCGCAATCACAATCTCATTCTCCACCTTGGGCAAGTACTCACTGACACTTCTTCCTCTGGAAAGTGGAGTTTCCCTTTCTACCCAAAGCAAAGGTAACTATATGCAGACACAACACAGTATTCACCACAGCATTTGTGTGGCTTTGAATGTTTTGACTATAGTTTCTCATGCCATGAATAGACACATGACCCTACCCAGTCAGTCACACCACTCTATTTCCCCCTCTGATGTCAGCATTCACCTTCTACAGCTAAGATTCCCAGGCATGTGCACAACACCCACTGAACTCTTTGCCCCACTTCTGCTTCCCCAGTCCTACAAAGGTCTGCAAGTGTCCCAGAGCTTCCTTCCTGCCAGCTAAGTCTGCCCTTCTGCATAGCAACTGCTGGGGCTGGTCCTTTTGTTATGTAACCTGGAAGCTCCCAGGCCTGGACTTGCAACTCTGGACTCCTCTTGTGCTTCTGTAGCCACTCTCCACTGTCAGTAATTTTGAGTCCCAATCTTTTGCAGTTCTTAGAAAATCAGAAAGTTGTAATCCAGCACCTTCACAACCCCCTGATCTCTACTTCCAACTTACAGGTCATGTGTTAACTGTTCACTCTCCCCTATCCCATACATGAACTCAAACCTAACATGTGTTCCCCAAATCAGCCCCACTTCACACTTGTGTTCTCATTAATGAGATTCAACTCCTTCCACGGATTCAACTGGCATCTTTGCTGCCAAAGCCCAGATGAATCACCAAGGAGTCCATTTTTCCGGCAGCAGGTCTCCTTGTAGTTTCTTCTCCTAGTGCCTGGAGCTCAAAGTCTTCAAGTCTTTTATCCTTCAAGTTTAACCAGAATCCAGTGCAATTATCACGATCCTATTCAAAACACCAGCAAACATTCCCAATATCCCAACCAGCAAACTTAAATCTTTCAGCTGTTCTATATAGGCTTTCAATCTATTAGCAGACATCCCTTAATGGGTGGTCCTTAGCCTTTTACTGTCTCCAACACACATCATACACCTGGTCCCTGTGGGCGGGTCAGGGCCTGTCAGGGATCCAGTCACTCTCCAGTCACTAAACTGACCACAGTCACACAGAGGTAGGTCTTGCTCTGCTAGAGAATGTTAGTTCTCACAACTGAGAGGTTTTAACTAAAAGCACCTACCAGTGCCTACTAAATTTCCACAGTAAATTTCAACATGCTGAAAATACACAACAAACTTGCCAGTAACAACAGCAGCTTTGGGGAATGTCACTGAACGCTGGACAAAACTGAATGCTAAGTCTAGTCCAGTGTGCTGAGCACCTTTCTTCAGTGAGAAAATAACACTTCTCTTTACCAACATCAAGGACTGTGGCCTGCACGAAAGAAATAATGTATGTAACAATACCCAAACAAAATGCACAAACCTCAAATGTGTGTTGCACAGGGTTTGCCACAAAGCTAGTACTATATATAGCCCTCTTTGCTTATTACACAAATAATCAGTACTGTACAAACACCATAAATTCTATGTATTACAATACTCCTATTGACATTTTTCATCTCTAACATCAATCTTGAGAAACTGGTGTATTTTCCTTCTTCCCCTTAGCACCTAAGGCTTTCTTTCCAATAATTAACTCCAAATGAACAAATAAGTCCCTTTAAGTGCAATGTTAGCTGTATAGGAGGTGCAAAGATTCTATAAAATTTTCAACCCTCTTTTAGGGAAGGTATGGGAAAAGAACATACAGAATTAGATTACTATAGTGGAACAAGAAGAAGTATGTTTGTTGTGGAAAATTCCAGTCCACTTATTCATCACATAAGAGATTTCCACTTATAAGAAATCTGATCTAAAAATGCAAGTCTTAGAATAGAAATGACAAATCAACTTTCAACTACATAGAATAACTAACTTTACCATTTGTCTTCATTTGAAAGGCTCTGCTCCTTTCTAACCTTTGGTTTCATGCTTTCTTCACCCTTCTTTTCTTTCCAGGTAGGAATATCATAAACCAACCTTTATCTTGGTTATAAACAATTTTTAATAGCTAAAGCTAAAAAAGAAAAGGGTTTAAGAAGTGTAATTCTAACTCAGCACTGTGCCCCATCAGGGTGCTCTTGATTCAGGTCACTACCAGGATACTGCTTGGACCATAGCAATGTCTTATCTTTACTTTGGATACCTGGAATCCCACCTGTCAGATGCCTCAGCTTTCTTGTCAGTGAGATACATATTGTACACAGGGAACTCAAATGAGACCCATGCCAATCGTTATAGGGTGTGGAATTAGAGCAGAAAATTTGGGTATATCTACCCAAAATCTTCAATATACATAGGCAGTAGTTAAACTTTTGTCAAAAATAAACATATTTCTGTATTTCCTAAACATGCCAGACAACTCATTGATTTTCTTACGCTTGAGTTTTCATTCTTATGAATATAATTCATAAAAATGTACATGAGTATAAACTATTTTCAACCAAAACATACAGACATAAGAGGAAATAAAACAAGCAAACACCACGTATGATCTATATCAAAGGAATATAAAGACACAGATACTCAAATAAGGACAAAAGTCAAGCCTCAAAAATAAATCTGCAATTAATCTACACAATTACATAAAAGCTTAACAACTATTTTTTTCTAAATTCAGCTAATAATGAAAACCATTTTGCCAATATCTAGAACGAATCTTGAAAAGGCTAAAGGACATATGAGACCTTTTCAACTTAAATTTTATTTTATTTTTTTTGAGACCAGGTCTTGCTTGTTGCCCGGAGTAGTCTCAATCCCGCGGACTCAAGCAATCCCCAGTCTCAGCCTCCCAGGTAGCTGGATTACAGGTGCATGCCACCACGACCGGCTATATTTTGAGACTAGGTCTCGCTATGTTGCCCGGGGTAGTCTGGAACCCACGGACTCAAGCAATTCCTAGCCTCGGCCTCCAGAGGCTCGGTTACAAGCGTGCGCCACCACACCCGGCTTCAATTTAAATTTTAAAGCATCTATAACAAAAATGTGTAGATTACTCTCTTCAAGACATACAGTAAAATGGCCAAAAGCAAAATCTAGCAACTTTCAAAGGAAGCAGCTACCACTTTCTCTGAGAAAGATTTTTAGACGTTGAATCTTAAAAACCAAAGGCTGGGTATTTGGACTTTCTGCTGCCCCATTCCCTCCCCACCACCAACACTGTCATTTTACCTCCCATTAGATACATGACACAGTTTCAAACAGCATGCTTAATTAAGTTAAGGATTAACAAATTAATCCTTAAAGCACATTGCCTACTCACTAATGAAATGAAATCTCTATACTTTCTCTTCCTAAAATAATCTGGTGACTATGGAAAATGGAGAGCTGAAGTTACAGTTTTCAGCACAGGACATAGTTTTGTTGTTGGCTGCAAAGCACATTCTCTAGTTGCTGAGAATTCTCAGGTGTTGTAAAGTCCCCAGGTAATCAAGATGTCTAGGATACATACTCAGGCACTGGTAGTTCCTGAACACAGGGATAGTATGAGGCTGCACAGCTAGGGAACACACGAGCTTCTGAAGACTCTGTCCATGCCACATTGAGCCCAGCAAATTTGGGGACAAACGGTTTCACATCTGCTGACAACTTGATACTCTGAGGGGGAAAAAAAAAGGGGGTTCTGGCTACTTATATTTTGAGATCAACGAAGTATAAACAACCCCCCCCCCCACGCCCCAAGAGAGTCTCTGAGTTCCAGCAGTCTCAGAAATGCCAATTCCAGTGTGGTTGTTCAAATACTTCTGCCTCCCAAATAGAGAAATTATTTTCCTCAATTCTCCCAAAACACTTTTTACGACAAGTAATGGTTATCAAATATTAAAAGTGAAAAATACAGGCAAATTATTAAAGTGGAGGTAAAATTCAAACCCAGATTATATAGTTAGAACCACAAATGCCAATGGTTCCTTAATTTTACTCTCTCAACGTTAGTTAGGGAAAACCGAGCCTCGTAGAACTGTGGGCAAATATACCCGAGAAATGCTTAAGTATATATAACACCCAACACATTGCGGAAGTTCACTTCTACAGTACTTTTCTTAAAAGAAGTTACTCAACATTTGCCTTTCACTCAAATGAACCACTACGAGTCAGCTTATTAAAAAGTTTCTATCGCCATGAACCCTTGGGATTTGTTTTTAATTTTTCGTTTTCAGGCCTGTATGAAGAAATTTACCTTTACAATTTTAGACCCGGTTTGTTTTCAATTCGCCTGTAAGCCCACTTGTGCGGTCACCAGGGCTCCATCTGGCGGTCACACAGAGCACTTGAAGCGCAGTTTCAACGAGCTCTCGCCCTGCGTATGGCCACAAGTTCCCGCAGCCTCAAGACCGACCAGGGTCCCCCGGACAAGCGTATTCCTCACCGCGTTTCCCAGTGGCAGTGAAGACGTGCCCCGTGCTTCAGTTAGCATCTGCCCACCCGCAGCCTCGCGCTGTGCCCACTCAGTCTCCGACCCACGCCATCGTTCTCACCTCGCCCGTGGGCTCCCGCGGCCTCTCCGAGGCCATGGTAAGCGGCTCGGAGCAGATCCGGCCCGGGAGCCCAGCTGCTGCCCGGTGGGCTAGCGATACCTATCCGCAGCACTTTCCAGCCCCTGCTCCGCCTTCGGAGCCGACGCCAGGATGTGCGTCACAGAAACGCGACCACTTCGCCCTACTTCCGGCGGAAGTGTTCAAGTGGCGGCAGCAGCTGTTCTGGGCCTGCGCAGTTTCCTGGAGAGCAGCTGTTACAGGAAGCGCCCTCTACAGCGTAGCGAAAGCCACTGGAGTATGGGCAGGACTCGGAGAACAGTGGGGTTGTTAGTGGCCTCTGAGAAGGCACTGGAAGTGGTTCCGTTCAGGCGTGCGGGCCTAAGAGGCCGGGAAGAGGGATAAGGGGGGGTCGATGTTTCTGGGACTAAGGGTCTATAGGGGAACTGCATGCCTTGCAGTTAGCAGAGAATAAATTCCTAATTGTTGAGTTCCTGCCAGCAGTGTTACCCACCATACATGCTGGGAAAGGTGGAAGTGGAAAGATGCCCACGATGTTAGTGGGTACGGACTTAGAGGAAAGGGCAAGATGAACTCAGGGTTTGACCATCCGGGACAGATTGGGTGAAAACCCTGGGCTGGTCGAATGACTTCCAGATTTATTAGTTAGGAAATGCAGGCACCTGCAGTTCTGTTCAGGTTTCCCTGGGTGAGACTGACAAGGTCGGCTAACCATGCCTGGATACACCCAAACCTCCAGCGTGGGTAGAGGGCTTGGAGTTTGGGCTGTTGTCAAAGTTGGAGGGTTCTCCACTCAGCTCCTTGTGAAGTTTACTTAAAACAGTCCTGGCACCCCTGGATTGTTAATTGAGTTTCTTCTCTACCTGATGGGTTCCTGGGAAATCAGCATAGGTTCTGGGTTATTGTTCATCACCAGCATTATTTATTGTGCTCCTGCTGTGTAAGGCACCCCTCTTTACAGAAAGCCACCGGACTAGGGTCTTAGGCTCTACTGAATTTATCCCCAGGACACTTGAGCTATTTTAAGCCCATTTAAAGTTTCTTTTATTTCCTCAGAATTAAAGCAATCACAAATTAACCTTAAGAAAATAAACCTCAGTAACTTCAGTGATAAATGCAACATACAAACTTTATTTAACAAAAGTAACAAGTCAAACAGGCACTTATATTAATAAGAGAACTACTACAAGAAATTCTGTCTCCAACATCTTAGAGTTAACCTACTTGCAGTTGCATTTAACTGAGCTCTGTTGCTGTGAAGAATACAGCTCATGCACAGGTATGGATGAACAATTTGTACACTTTTCAAGTATTCACTGAATACTACCTTATATACACATATACATTAAATTTGAAAAAGATTTAATCGACGATCCCAGATATACTTCATTTTTGTTGATCTTTTGGAAGAGGTCGTCTAAAGAGAAGAATATGTGGTTCTGTGGAAAGAAAATTCTTTTTTAAAAATCATTTTAGTATACAAATGGTTAATTTTCAACTCATTCAAAAATTGAAAAAAAAATTTCCTACCGATCCAAAATAAAGTAAAATCTGTAGTCAAAGTACTTTTTGAGGTTTTTCAATGTCAGTGCCAAAAGTATAAAGAAGAAAACAATCTGACAATCAGAATATTCTGCCAGGTTTTACCCACCCTTGGGAAAAGGATAGGTAGAAGCTACTTTGGGGGAAATGGTTTCTACCTTTACAGTGTCGATACCAGTGAAAAGTAAAGAGAGGCTATCTTTTTGCGGGGAAGACATCTTAAATCTCATTCAAAAATCACCAGCTGGTAAAAACCCCATAGGCTACTTCAGGAGATAGGGGTTAGGAATCTATAGTTAATGTCATCCTATGCATTAGTATTCCTAATGCATAATAAAGACAGCACACTTGGTTTCACTGGCTGTTAATTCATTTAAAGTGGTACACATCATTACAAACTAAAGGGAAATTTATCACTACAATTGCATTAATTTGTGAACATAAAACTTTCCCAAATAGTTTAACTTACCTGGCTCATGAATCATGTAATGAACCCAGCCTAGACTCTGTTGGACACCAAGTCTCCTCCATTCCTCTTCAGACATCAGATGGGTTTTGGGTACTTGCTTGGAAAGTTCTCTGGGTAACATGACATGCCTATTAAAAAGACATTAAACATTTATGCTCTGCACAAATGTGTTTTCTACATTTGTGATTTCTACATTTATGATGGCATCTTTGGGCTATTTAAAATCTGAGCATTTTGTTCTCAAAACAATTCTCTAGGTTATATGACTAAATTCTAGGTTAACAGGATAGAAGAAAATATACAACTTGAAAAGTCAGTTAGGAAACAAAGAATGGAATGTAAACTGAAGATAGATAGTCCCTGATTATCATCCTAGTTCCTTGGAGCCTTTTACACAAGAAGGAAAAAAACCCAAATTTGGATTTCCTTATTCAACATTAAATTTCTGGTTGAGACAAGTTCTCGTATACTTGAGAATTTGCTTCATGCTTCATAATTTGCTCAGAATTCAAAGTAAAAACAGTAACTGTCAATATACACGTACCTGCAACCATTCAGTTATTGATCTATGCCTGAAAGTTGACTTAGTTTCTTCAAAAATATGGAATATTTTCCATGCCAAATCAAGCCTAATTTTAGATTTGTGTAATTATTGAAAATAAATTGGTAACTCCTTAATCATTGAAGTAGGAAGCCACAATCCCTAATGGCAGTGAATAGTTTTGTATAGAATCATCCATAACCACTACCCAAACTTTCTGTCCACTCTAGATCATCTGCCTGTGACTCAGCAAGCTGTGGAATGAGAAAAGTACAATGTGGCTATATATTTTCTGGCACAGAAGAAACAAAAATCGAAATAAAAACTGTAATCTGTTATTAAGCACCACGCTGTCATCAATCAATCTAAGTTTAGTCTGTGGTTAGTTAATTAAGTACCCATTTAACATTATTGCAGGATAAAATGGAGTCTTAGAATAATTGTTACTTTTGCTAGGTTGCCAGAAGGTCACCAAGTCAAATGACAATGTTATAGTTACTGCATAAACCCTTATGGTTCTAATACTGTTATCTTATACTTTCTACCATAATTGATCTTTCCCCTTAAAAATATCTCTAGAGATTATTAACCTGTTTCATAAAGTGACTTGAAGATTACCTCTAATAAACGTCAGGATATATCATTTCAGCTATGAACAAAAACTTTCTTCTATACATTACTACAGGAAAACCACTCTAATCAGTCTACCTTATTTGGTGCTCATAAAGATTATGCTAGCATATTAAAAATAGAAATGTTACTAAGAGAAATCTTGAAAAGAATCTACTTGGAGAATTATTTCATGATAGTGTTCCAGATTTTATAATCAATTAAAGTTATTGGTTATCCCCAGTCGGACTCTTACATTACAGCACACAAGTGATTATATGCCCAACCAGAACATCATTAACACGAATCGACTTAAAATCTATAGCTGGAAAAGAATTTCGGTGCTAGGAATGCTAGGTGCTAGGAAATACAAAGAGGCTATTACTAATTGTAAAGTCACCAAGAGAAATCCTATTTTCCTCCAGTCAAGAAACATCCTTGACACTGGGAGACAAAAGAGGCGAGCCTCCCACTTTGTGTCCTCTCTCCCTCAAATAATTTTCTTGTAAATCCTAGTGAAAGGAACTGAACACAGAAAACAAGCGCATTACGTGGCCCCGCCCACAGTTCGGCACTTTTCCCAGAATGCAGCGTCCCAGTCATCTCGCTAGAGGGTGGGGGAGGGGGCGACCTGAAGCCACGCCCCAGGTGAGTGTCCGCATACAATGAGGCCCGAGGACGTTAAGGGCTTCTTCCTCCCCATCACCACCCCAGTACCTAGTTTGAAGCCCTAGAATCCACAAAGAGAATTAGTTGGCCACTGTACAGTCCACCGCATTCTCAATTGTGCCGCGAGTGGGTACCCCCTTAAATCCCGCGCTCACATAGTTAACCTGCCTAACTACCGCACTAGAAGCCTAGGGTGCGGTCACTAACTTTCAAATCCTAATCGAGAGATTTTTCGGGGTCCCCCCCTCAGGGCACGTTTTAGTACACTACCCTGAATAGGGAGAGAAGTGTTTATGTTAGCGAACAAATCAAAGTTTAACAGGTCACAACTAGCTTTCCAAACACTCCTCCGCGGCAGTGTCTGGGGCACGGGGGCGTGTGCGGCGTGTCCCGCATCCGGAAGCGCGGCCGACAAGTGGTCAAGAACACAGCAGCGGCGGCCGCCTCTCGCCCTTTCCCATCCGAGTACGTTCCTGTTGGCGCCCGACCTCCTCCTCATCCACCCAACAAAGAGGGGGACGGACGGACAGGAAGTCCGGCCCCAACTCCTGAAAAGAACCCAATCCTCGCCGGACTCCAAACCCGACCCAACGAACTTCGACCAGGATTTGCCCCGGCCCTGGGCTTACCAACTTCAAACCCAACATGACCCCGGCCCCTACTCAATCCCAACCCCGTCACTCAATCGACCCCCGCCTCCGGTATGATCCGACACTTGGGACCCAGCACAGCGACCTCGGCCTAAATCCTACCCTTAACTCCCCCCACCCCCCACTCCCCGCCGCCCGAGCCTGCATCCGGTTCCGCGGCTGAAGAACCGTCCTCCAGCTCACCGGTACTCGTAGTGCTCGTCGAAGTACTTGTCCGAATAATAGATCTGCTTGTGGGCCATCCTGAGGCGGCGGGAAAGAAACGACAGGGGCGTGAAGGGCGGACACAGCGAGCCGCAGGTGCACGCCGGGCCAAGGCGACGACTCGACTGAGACCAACCGACCGCAGGCCCAACGATCCCGGTTTGAATCCGACAGCCCAGCGCTGATTGGACGATGGCACCAACCAATTGTCTTTCGCTTACACTGCGGGAAGGCGGGGCTGACTTTCAGCCTATCGTCGCCGCGTCTCCGAGGCATTCGCTCCTAAGACTAGCGAATGGGAGGCCTGTTGCGAGGTTGCCAGAGGGAAGACATGATGATTGACATGACGTGGAGGCGGAGAGCGTCCTGAAGTAAAGGGGCGTGGTCATAGAAGGGCGGAGCCGGGACGTTGATTGCTGCAGAGCGCGTGCGCAGGTCTTTAGAACGTTCCAGGTCCGCTAAGCCGTTGGTGAGGCTGAGCTACTTAAGGAGTGAGATATCGCGGCATTTGGTGTAGTCTAGGCGGGTCCAGTCGCCGAGCTCGCAACTGCGCAGACGCAGTTTGGAGCGCGTCCCTATGGGTGTGTGACCCTGAGACGAGTGAGGAAATCTTCCTTGCTCGGACTGGGAGGTGTCGAGGGATGCAGGTCCGCAGTCACCCGAAGCCCGGTTTGTGGATAAGGGACACGGGACAGCTCGTGTTGTGCTCCGCGAGGCTGCGTGGAAGCTACCAAAAGCCGCCGCAGGGCGACCTTAGTGGATAGCGGAGAGGGCGAAGGCGGCGGGCGCCGCTGACCTGGCTTTGAGGGGGTTGCCCACGGCTGGGGCGATTCCTCCGTCTGCAAGTGAGACAGATGTGCAAAGGTTATTCAACAGTAACAGTGTAACATCCAGGCAGTGGGGTCCGAAGGGGTTTTGAAATTGCCCTTGGCTTCTTGGTGTTTCAAACACAGGGATCCAAAAAAAAAATAAAGGAACCTGAGTAAAACATGCCACATGCCAGGTAGTAATAGTGGCCGTTAGGAGATGAGGATTGGATTGAAGGTGATTTTTGGTCACGCCTTCCACCTTGAGCCTCTGTCTGAGTTTTGTACAAAATGCTGGTCCCAGCACAATACAGGTAAAATCCAGTAATAAGGTAGGGGCGAGTGGAGAGAGCGTTAAAGTGATGAAAAGCTGGACGAGGGAAGAAACGAATAGAAGAGTTAAACCGAGGCCAATGCAGTCGGGAGCTGGAACGGACCCGTAGCCCCTGGGGCCTCTAGTCCTTGCAGTCGGGAACACCGCTCTTTCCCCTGGAATTTTACGGGGTTTCTGCTGCCCCCCAACTCCTGACACTGCAGTGACATGTTTGCTGGGGAATGATGTCTCTCCCACACGTCCCAGGAAACTGGACGTCTTTTGTACCCAGATAACCAACTCAAGATAACTCCTTTCCTCGTCCCAGGCTCATGAGCACTCAGAAAATTTTAAGAAATAATACGATTTTAAGAAATAATATATGCCTTGTTAAGTAGCCGTAATCATGTAAGGGGGCGGTAAAAATGGGAATAAACTTAAGGGAACCTGAAAAAGAATAGTCACCTAAATGTATTTTTATGGAAACATATGGTGGAAAATTTCAAATAAACATATAATCAACTTCCATGTATCACTCAATTTCAGCAATGAAAGTTTTATTTTCTCTCCCCCCCCCAATGACTTTGAAGCTTTCTAAATACAAAGCCTTTTCACTCTGAAGCAATACTTTTGTGTATTTCTGTATTAGTGTTCTATTAAGGAAAAATTTTTTAAATAGCATCGTGTTATTACTTATAATTACTTGTTATTCTCCAGTTGCTGATTTAGATTTCCTAATGGCCTCTCAATTGAACTTCTTTGGTTGGTTGTTTTGAATCCACATCCAAACTTCCTGCTTCATTGCCACCAGCATGCACATTATTAATTGTGAATGTATCAGAGAAACCAGGTATTTGTGCCTTTGGAACTTCTACAATTGGTTTAATTGGATTTAGATAATTGCTTTTTTGTGGTTTCATTTGCTTTCTCTGTAATTTTATATTAGATTCTAAGTTTTAAAAAATTGTCCAGGCTGGGCACGGTGGCACTTGCCTGTAAGCAACAGCTTATGGAGTCTCTGCAAACTATGGGGATCCCGGTTCGAGTCCCGCTTGGGAGAACACAGCGAAATCTAGTCCCCAAAGAAATAACTGTGCGTGGTGGCGCATGCCTGTAATCCTAGCTCCTTGGGAAGCTGAGGCTGGGGATTGCTTGAGTTCGTGGTACTATGGGCAATGTGAGCCTACAGTTCAATGAGCAAAAATAGCGAGACCTACTCTCAAAAAATAAAAAAATAAAAAAAATAAAAAGTTGTCCAGAGCCAGTTAGCAAGTCAGTGGCATATGCAAATTCGAACCCAAGCAGTCTGACTCCAGAGTTAGGCCTCTTAGCCACTGTGCTATACTTTTACCTTTCTAATCGAGGGATGGAGACTTGTGAAGGTTGAGGAAACAGGATACTGTTTGGATCTGAGTATTGAAGCATGGAGAAGAAAGTTGTGGGAAGTGAATATGGGAGGGTGAATGTGGTAGATGGAAGGATGGCACCACAGATGTTCATGTCCTAGCCTCTAAAAGCAGAGGATGTTTTACCTTTTGTGGCAAAAAGAGAATTTGCAGATTTGATTAAGGATTTTGGAATAGGGCATTTATCCTGGACTCTGAGGTAGGCTCAGTACTATCACAAGGGTTCTTATAAGACAAACTCAAAAACAGTATTATTCAAAACTTTTTTAAAAATGAGTTCACAAAACATTGAATAAAGAAAAGAAATTGATGACTAATATATTGGGAATAAAGCAAAGTAAGTGACTCACATCTGTTGTCTTAAAAATGCAAGAATGGGGGATGGAGGGTAGAACTTGTGGATTCAGAAACCAGCTAGAATAGAAAGAACCAGAGAGGAGTGAATGCATGCTCACTTCAGCAGCACATATACTAAAATCAGAGGAGTGAGTGCAGGTTATAGAAACTTTAGCTATGCTGAAAAATTTAGGAAGTTGAAAGAGGTTAGAAATTATCACCAGCACTATTGGCTATGCTTTGTTCTTGCTACCATCTGCAGTAGCAAATTAGATGTTTCAAGTATCACAGCTCTTCTTGGGGTTAATTAAGTTGTCACAAATGGGCTCTGTTACCCATGCCATTTGCCAGGTTACTCCGTTCCTTCCATTAGCAGGTGGTTCACCCTTGTTTTGAGCCTTGTAATTTATTTGACAAGAATGTGACATAAATGGACTTAAAGGGAATTATATTTAGTGAAGTAATACAGGTAATGACAAACACCATTATGATTCCACTCATGATATATAGAGAAAACAGACTGATTAAACACAAAGAAAAATATCCTTTTGGACTATAAGATAAATTACCAGGAGGCAAGGGGGAAAAGAGTTTGGATAAGTTAAAGAAAAAGTGACCAATGGTCCCCTTCATGTCAATACATATATTAAAAGCATCCAGTAATACCTTGACTGCTAATAAAAATCATCAGAAGAGAGCTAACTTTCTTACTTGATAAAGGTGACACACTAAACTCCTACAACGAATAGGATTTTGAAATACTAATTATTCATATTTAGAATACTAATATGTAGATATCAATCCATATATCTTTGGGAGGAGGATATTAATTTTTATTTTTTTTTTTGAGACTAAGTCTCGCTATTTTTGCCCATGGAACTGCAGGTTCACGTTGCACGGGGTATCATGAACTCAAACAATCCCCAACCTCAGCTTCCCAGGTAGTTGGGATTACATGTGCGCACCACCACACCCAGCTAGTTTTTTGGAACTAGGTCTTGCTATGTTGCACCGGGCAGGACTTGAACCGTGATCCCTGGTCCTGCCGCAGCTTCCTAGGCTGCCGCTTACAGGCAAGCACCATCATGCCCGGCGGGAAGAGGATATTCAATGACCATGACATTATCAGTGGCGAAAGTATAATATAGTTTAGAAAATTATTCTAGTAAGTGGGCAAATGTGAAAAAAAAAAGCAAAAATAAAACTCAGGGGGCTAAAGATGAAAATAGTGGAAAAAAATGTCAACTCTGAATCACAATACAGATACACAATACACAATACACATTTAGGTAATATAGCCATAAGGCAAATAATTCATAGAATTGACTGCAAGAAGGGTAAATATTTCTGTTCCACAGGGACACCTAGAGTGGAACTACCATATCAGATAGGAAGTATAGTTTTCAGTCAATTTTATCAGGTGTTTGGCACAAGCTATTTTCCAATTGGCATTAGTGTCAAGATTTTGCCGTGAGACCGGGCATGGTGGTGCCTGCCTGTAGGCGGAAGCCTAGGAAGCTGCGGCTGGGGCCAGGGGTCATGGTTCGAGTCCCGCCAGGGGCACATAGTGAGACCTAGTCCCCCAAAAATAGCTGGGCGTGGTGGCGCGCGCCTGTAATCCCAGCTACCTGGGAAGCTGAGGCTGAGGATTGTTTGAGTCTGTGGTACCCTGGGCAACGTGAGCATGCGGTTCCACAGGCAAAAATAGTCTCAAAAAAAAAAAAAAGATTTTGCCGTGAACTATATAGAACAGTAAGAAAAATTCAAGAGAAATCTGGAAAAAAATGTAAACAAACAATTCACAGCAGGGAACAGTGTATGACAGTGTATGATGAGACAATCAAAATTACTTCATAAGTAAATAAAATGAGTTGCTTCTTTACACCCATCAACAAAAATTAGAAAGTCAGATATTATCAAATGTCAGTAAGGCCATTGTAGCATAGGAACCTGATGGTAGGATACAAACTGGTGCATTCCTTCTGAAAGGAAGTGGGTAATAAGTGAAATTGTGTGTGTTCCTTATGACAGCATTTCTACCAGAAAATGGGACATGTTGATTCATAAGGCTTATGTATCAATAATTATTTATCTCTGTACTCTTCTGTTTATCAATATGATTAGATCTTGAAAGTAAAATAAACATTTTATGATAATTAAATTTATAACAACTAAAAACAATTGTTTTCATGCAGAAAGCATGGAAAATATGTATTTTGTAAATGTCATCTATATCCAGTTCCTCAAGATACATCAAACACATGATTGAGATGTCAATATGGAGGGATAAAATGAGAACAGAGATGGTGGATGATGAACAAATACAGTAAAAGTAATTGTGTGATACCATAATTACAGCCAATTACAACATTGTGGACCAATTACAACACTGTTCCTTGCACTGGAAGTGTGACTAATTCAATTCTCTACCCTTCTATTCCACATATTTGTTTTTTATCATACAATGAATATTTGTCTATGTAAAATTTTACTGAATTTACTTAATCAGAATGTTATTGTTCTTATTGAAGCATTGTACAAATTTTTCATAGGTGAAAAATTTGATTCTGCCACAGATTTTTATTTCTTACCTGACTATAGAATCTTATAAAAGTTACTGAGAGATGTGAATGGAAGTGTGAAGGAAAAGAGCTTTAAAATAACTATACTTACAAACTAGTCTCCGTAGATCCAAAGGGGCCACAAGTTCTCTTCCAGACTTTAAAAATTTTGACCTTAAGTTCATGAACCAGTAGATTCTGCTTCTCTCTTTGACTTCTTCATTGTAGAAGCCAAGTTTGTTTTCTGTTCCTGTTAGTTTTCCTTCAGTTTTCGTGAGGCAATAGGGAACAGCATTAGAATCTGAGGCACTTTATTTCCCTTGGAAGTGTCCTATACTCTTCTCAAGGTAGAAAATACCCACAAGAATGTCAATGTGTCTCTTTCAGTTCTTGGAACTCTCTGGTTCCTGGTACCTTCACCTCTAGATCAACACTGGCAGTGTGCAGACTGCCAAGTTGTCTCTGACAATTACCTTCACTAAATTACCACTCAAAAGGAAAACTCTCACCTTGGGATTTATTTTGTGAAAAAATAAAGTTTTAGAAGAACTGATCCTTACATTATTACACTGACTTTGTTTCCTAACCACCCTCAGATGAAACACATTCACCACGTTGATTTGGAGATTAGCAGTAGAGATTGAATTTATTTTATCTGAAGTAGAGGGATACTTAGTGAGAGAAAATGTCATGCAGAAGTGATGATACATCTAGAGCTTCCTGAATGTGCCAAACAGGAAGGAAATTCTGGGCCAAGTTACCCCTCAAACGTCTCAAAATGATGTAATGATTCAGGGTCAAGAGCAATAGACTTCAGTCATGCTGAAGATTTTTTGATACAGGAGGGTAATGGAGGTAGATGTTCATTAATCTGACCTTTGCAAGGTGCTGGAAAAATGAAGAGAACTGCATAGTGATGCTTCTGGGAAGCCACAGCCTGGGTGTCACCATTTCTGATTGTTAAATATGTAGGAAAGGCACGTGTGTGTGTGTGTGTGTGTGTGTGTGTGTGTGTGTTTTAGAGACTAGGTTTTTGCTATGTTGCCCGGGGTAGTCCTGAACTCGTGGACTCAAGTGAGCCCTAGCCTCAACCTAGCAAGGCTGGAATTACAGGCACTCACCACCATGCCCAGCTCAGAAGGAGTTTTTTGATCCAAGTCATGTGCAAAATATTTTCCTTTATCTTATTTTGTTAATTTGGTAAAAGACAGTTCTGTACAAAAAAATTACTTTTTAATTTTTAATTGCAAAGGGAAGGCTTATAATTTAAAAAAAGAGAAAGTGAACATCCCCTTGTCTACTTGACCAAAATGCACACTCCCCACATAGAGCAGAAGAAGGTTACACAAACACTGAAGCCACAAATGCATAATATAAACCTGGTAGTGAAGAAAGAGCAACAAGACACAGCAAACTATAAAATATGTGGGCTGTAGTAGTAGCAGTATTTCAATAACAGGAAAAACCGAGGTGGGTTCTATATTAAAGGAGCCCAGGAGATATGAGAACTAAACACAATATATGTCTGTACCAAGGATATGCTTCGAAGAACATTTTTGTGTTGTCTAAAAGATAATATGTTGTATGTCAAAACTGAATTTTCTAAACTTGATAAGCACACTATGTTTGACTAAGACAATGTCCTCATTCTTAAGAAATACTTTTTTTCAGAGTAAGGAGAGTGATGTTTGCACTCTCCTCTCAAATGGTACAAAGGCATGTGTCTGTCATACACTATGTCTATACATCTTACCCAGTACATATACACTCTATACACATAGAACATGAAATGTGTACATACATGTACAAGATTTTTGTGGCCATTCTTTCATATATGTCTTATGTCTGCAAGTATATAGAAAAAAACAGACATAAAATGATAAAATAAAAGTGGTAGAATGTGAAAAATTGGAGAATCTGGGTTAAAGAGTATATATTGTTCCTTATATTATTCTACTTTTTTCTGTACTTTTGGATTTATCTTAAAACAAAAACCATTTTTTAAAACTATCAATGATGTTTTATGAGTTAAAGTCACTGTATGGGCAACCATAAATTTCTACCTGAAAACTGATATTTTTCAAACTGACATTTTTGAGGGGTTAACACTTGGACAGATCTTCCTGTCTTGTCAAAAATGGGAGCTGAGCAGTTCTGCAGCACTGCCTCTGTTTTTGCGTTTAAAGAAAAGCTCAGGGCCGGGCATGCTGGTGCATGCCTGTAAGTGGCAGCCTAGGAAACCACAGCGGAACCAGGGAGCATGGTTCGAGTCCTACTCAGGGCAACATAGTGAGGCCTAGTTCCAAAAAAAATAGCTGGGCATGGTGGCACGCACCTGTAATCCCAACTATCTGGGAAGCTGCGCCTGGGGATTGCTTGAGTCCGTGGTACCCGGGCAATGAGAGCCTGCGATTCATTCCACAGGCAAAAATAGCGAGACCTAGTCTCAAAAAAAAAAAAAAAAAAAAAAAGCTCAAAAAATCTCCCCATTCCCTGTAATACTTTAAGAAACCATGAAGCTGCTCCCTCTTTCCTCATCTGTGAAGACTTCTGTAACCAACCCCTTCCTGATACCCATCCCTTAGCCAGTGTTTTGACACTGCCTGTGGGCCCCGGAGGGGCGGGGGGTGGGGGTGGGGGGGGGAAGGGGAGGGCTGGGCCTGGTGCTGACTTTGCAGGTGTTGGTCAATCATGTCTCTCAGGCTGCTCAGGTCTCTAACCTATACCCACCAGGGGGGTGTGTTCTCACCAGTCACGGGTTCTAATCACCCCAGGAATAAAACTGTCTATTGTCCAAGGTCCCAGCATCACTATATCTTTCTGAATTTTTCGAGGAATGTGTTGGTCCAGAATTTACTTCCTGTCTGGCAAATTCCTGCTCCTGTCTCTACTCCAGATGAAATCAATTTATTCTCTCCTTTCTGTTTTCTTAATGTTTTTTATTCACCCCCAGCAACCCCATCATAGACACCTTTCATTTTTTTGGTCCTCATTTCATTGGGCCCCTGCCCATTTGCCTCTCATTGCCTATGAACCTAGAACCTAACCCCTAAATGAGAGAATACATGCCCCCATCTGAGCTGTTGTCCTCATGGCATTGGAAAGACAGGTGGTCAAAAAGAAAGGAAAAGGGGCAAAGACTGAAGGCAAGTCACACTAGTTTCCATCCTTTCCATGGGTCCTGTCAGTATTCTGGTACTTGGGAGGACCAAAACTTGAGGTCTGAAGGCCAGAAACTTGAGACAGGGATTTGAGGAGAGAGAGTCTGCAAGAGGCCTAGAAGAGTTTGGAAGAGGCTCTCTCTGAATGCTGACCTGAAGCCCTTACTGTAGGAGACACTTAGTAGTTAGATGGATAGGATGGAAATGTAAAAAAAAAAATGAAAGTCACTAAAAGATTCTTTTGCTACCATGGACTTGAAAACATGGTTTCTATTTCTAAAACCCACTAGCCCTTAGCCAAGTGTCTGGTTTACAACAACACAGCCCAGTGCATAGCTCTGACTTGGCACCCTATCTTGCTTTAGCTATGGCTGCTAAATATCTTGTGCGTCCCACCAGCGAGCAGGAGAGCATGTTTGTGGTGTTTGCAATATGTCAACCAGTGGCTTCTCAGTAATATCTGCAAGGAAAGATCATTTCTGTGTGTACGGTCAAGCCAGGGGATTCCCTCATCAGTCTTCATGCCGCGTATTTGTCTGACTGCAACTCCATGGGATTTGGGTCCTGACCATGGGTTGAGAGGCAAGTTAGGACAAAAGCATCTTTTCTCACAGAAAGTCAATCTTGAACAGAAACCCCCAGGATTACTTCTGCAAGGTTGACAGGTTGAGTGGACAGGTGAGCCTTGGGTGCCTACTTGGAGTCAGCTCAAAGGGCAGGGGGAAGTCCTGACAAGGGGGAACAAGAGGAGATGCATGTCCATGTCACTGCAGGATGCCCTTGTGTGTGTGTGTGTGTGTGTGTGTGTGTGTGTGTGTGTGACCTTGGCATCCTACTGTGCCAGTTGTACTCTCAGCCACCAACCAACATAAAATTTGTGAAATATTTTGCCGGCTTCAAATATTTTTGACAAATAGTATGAAATCATAGGTTCCCTGTGCTCATGATTGCATTGGAATTCACTGAATAGGGATAGCATATTTATTTTTAGAAATGCTTCATTCTAACAAATGTAAACATCCTTTTTCAAGTTAGATGCTGTGATGCTTGGCCATTGTTCCTGCATTATTACTTCTCTTCCCAGTTTTCTGGAGCAACAGAAATGCTAAAGAATAGTTCTTTTGAAAATAAGACAGGAAGACTCAATTTTTTGACTTTTTATCAGGAAGATGTACTGTAGAAGAAACATGAGTAAACTTATTTTAGGAACCCAAGTGACTTCAAGTGGGAAGTTTCTAACCCTAGCAGCAATGAGTCACGTCTGCAGTGTTTGTAACACATTGTTTCTGCAGTGACATTTAAATTTGAAAACATACCTGGGAAATGCAATATGATTTTTTTTTCAAACAGTGTGTTGCATATGTATTTTGAGTGCTAAGACAAATACAAATGGATATGCTATGATAGTTTAATTTTGCTCATTCAAAAGATACTTATTTTCATAGTCCTAAAGAATAATCTGCCAACTTCTATTTTACTCCAAGAAAGCTTTCATATTAAGGAATTATTTGGTGTCATTTAGATTTACTTTTCACAACCCCAGCCTAGGTCTTTCTAGATAACATGCATAGGGTAGTGATTGGGGTGTGCTAGCATGGATACTTTTAGTGCTAAAATAGGCATGAACCCTAGCAAACTGGTCCCCCTACACGGAGGAGGTAGGATGTGGGTGCTGGACTCTCAGTTCTTTTGTTTGTGCATATCTGTCACATTCCCAGTGATTCATGCCAAGGGCCTGCCACGAGGGAATGCAGTGGGTAAGACAAAGGATTTATTCACACAGCGCTTCCAGTTCCCATCCTATTGGATGGTGTGGTGGGAAACACAGAAGCTGCCGGGTGACCCCAGCAGGATTGGGTGATCAGAGGGAATGAAGTCTGGTGGGGAGAATAAAGAACAGTTAGGTTTAGCATGCTCCCAGAAGAGGCCCCACCGAGAGCTTTCAAGATGCCCCCCACATCAGGAGCACAGCGGGGCAGGTATTGTACAAGAACCAGCAGGACCTGGGTGACCCAGGAGCCACAGGACTTGGTGTGGAGTTGGACTTTTACAGCAGATGTGATGGGAAACCTCTGGAGGTGTCAAGCAGAGGGTGGTTGTGGGATTTGTGTTGTGATAAGCAGTGTTGAAAGGTCTCCTCATATGACTGGCTTGATATGGACATGGAAGATTTCAGGGCATACCATCTCGCCTCTAACATGCCCATACTTGATCACAGGTAACACAAGATCTTAAAAGGAAGTAACACAGTTTCCCCTACAAACACAAAGAGGAGCTCACTTCCCTAAGAAGGCATTTATTACTCCTGAGAAGACTGAAGGGGAGCCCAGGATGGTTTGATTTGAAGAGGTCAGATCAGCGATGGCGAATCGCTGAGACATAGAATGAAACAATCACCTTCATCCTTCTAAAGCCTTTCATGAAATGTATTTGGGATGAAATCTCGGTCTTGATACTGTCTCCTCTCTCCTTTGCAATCCTGGGAGCAGCCACCAGGTGGCTTACTGCACCTTTGCTTCTAAAGTGTGGCTTTGGAAAGTATATGTTCTCAGGTTTTATAGTAGGTTTGTGGGCAATGTTGTTCCCGCATAAATGGTAACTAGTGCTTTGGCGGGTCGAGAAACCTAGCAGAGTTGCCCATTTCCTTGGGGGTAAATAATCCCCCCCATACTGCATTTCAACTGTTTAGCAGCATCTACTCTTTAGCAGTAGGTTCACAGTGTACTCATTAATAACACAGCCACTTCAAGTAGGGGCTTGCAGATTGTAAGGAACACTGCAGCTGAAGGAGAAGAAAACCAGCCACTGGCAGAGACAAACCCTGATGAGGAGTAGGGACCTGAAAAAGCTGGAAACTTAGTGAGCCTGAAATGTGGATTTTACTCATTAAAATGCTAAACTAGCAAGTCAAAAGAGCTAATAGAGATAGAAAAAAATCCTGCTAGCTGGAAAAAAAAAGCTAACAGGCAGCAGGAAAAGTGGAAAACAAGAACATATCCTTCTGGAAATCAATATTAAAGGTCTTTACTAGGAAATGATACTTCCTAGAAATAAAACTAAAAATCTGAATCACTGCACTCAATATCCATTAAGTGTTACCTATTTTAACATGTCATATTTAGACTCACTTCAGTCTTTGTGTTATTGGCTCAGTACATACTTGAATTCACAAAAGAACATCAGAGAATGGAATGTTTGTCTAACCTGTGTATATTACATATATTTGTTTTCACAGTACATATACAGTATCTAATATACTGTATAAAGAGAAGAACATTTAAAAAAAATTTTGGTTCTACAAATATTTGACTCAGTAAACTGGATACATGTAAAATTTAAAAATGAAAGGAAGAATTTTGGGGTAAAAGGGAAAAAGAAATTTTTAATTTTATCATTCATAAACCATTCTGCTGTTTTTGAAAGTAGACACCAGTCCACTCTGGCATCTAGCCAGATGACTCCCATAATGAATTGGTGGAACAAATAAAGACAGAGTAACAGACTGATTTTAGAACGGATGGTCAAACACAGGTTCCTGTTATCAGGCAGCGCTGCAGCAACAGCTCCTGGGAACTTGACAGATGTGCAGAATCGGCACCCACCTGGGACCTACTGGGACTGACAGGGCTGGGGACAGCACTGTGTGTTATAGCAACCCCCTATTGAGTCTGAGAATCATGGAACCGCATGGGATTTTTTTCCCCTTTGAGCTGAGACTTTGATTCTCCCTAACCCTATATTAACTTGAGGCATAGGTCATATGTTTTGAAAGATGAATTTTTATACCTAAAAGCTTGGGGTGAAATATAGATGTTTCATACAGTGATGTTTCAGTCCACGACGGTGGTCCCAATAGCCTAGACCATATAGCTTAGGTGTGTGGTGGGCTCAGCCATCTTGGTTTGTGCAGTTATACTCTATGATGCTTGCACAATGGCAAAATCACCATGCAATGCATTTTCCAGAATGTTTTCTCATTGTTAAACAATGTGGGACTGTGACTCTTAGAGGTAAAAGATAGTCTTTAATAATACATGAAATTAACAAATAATCACATCAACACTCAACTTAGGAACTAGACTGTCACTACTCCCTGATGCATCTCAAAGCCATTGTATTTTGAGAAATAGGCATTGGGAGGCATTTTTCAAATGGTTATTTTATTATTACTACCATGACTGCTATTACAGAGTCTATTTCAGCATCTGCTATTTCAGAGTCTGTATTAGATTTCAACCATTTCATAGATCAGACACAATTTTAATGCATAGATTTCAATTTTGGTTCCCATTTATAGTGTCCTCAGCCTTGATGTTCTATATGAGTCATTTCCTTAACATTTTTTTAATTTTGTAAACTTCAGAGTCCACATGATTGGTTAGTTACAAGGTTGAAACAATAATTGTATAATCCATAGCTTCCAAATTTTGTTGTTATTCATAATATCCTCATTAAAATTTGGTGATTCAATCCTGCCTTCCTTTTCTTATTTTTTATAAAAATGTCTGGGGTTCAGGCAATGACTGACTAAACTAGCTGTACAGACATTAAACGTTAATGCCTTTTTGTTTCATTTTTACCCACATATCAGTAGTTACCGTGGTTACTGAGAAAGGCCCAGGCAGTGCCAACTTACAGACGTGCTAATATGTTTTCCTGGCTCAATCTCTCCGTTACTACAATATTACAGTAACTAGTTTTCAGGGAAGCATTTTTTCCCTCCTAGGTTAATTTAGGGAACCTATTATCTCTGATCAACACACCTGACTCAACCAATGCATTGCATAAAAAAAGCACTGTTACTTCTGTAGTGGGCAGACCCAGGCGACCTACACAGGGAACTTACAGAATGACAATACTTCTCTTTCTGTTTATACATTTATTTTTCATCCATAACCATTCCACTTCAATAGTTAGACAAGCACAGATTTTTATAACCTTATGATCTCAGTTGGGGTTTTAGAATTATTTTAGTTGCAAGCAACAGAAACTAACTGGAGCAGTGGGTCTTTCATGCAACCTCAGGGTAGGAGGAATGCAGCTGGAACCAAGGATTTGGATTCTTCAGTATTTTGTCTTCTTTTTACTGCTTCCTATTATTCTTTTCCTTGTGATGGTGGTGGTAAAATGTATATGACATTAAGTTTTACCATTTTCATGGTACAGTTCTGTAACATTAAATACATTTATGTTGTCATGCAACCATCATCACCACTCATCTCCCGATCGATCTCATCATCAAAATTAGGTGGGCACCATAACTAAGTAAGGAGACAAATAAAAAAGCCAAAGGCTATCATGAATCAAAGGACAGTACCCAATCCAGGTCATTGACTGTGGGCTCTTCTACCCACAAACACAATTGCAAGAGACCTCAAGTTCCAACGACCGTGAAGTTTATTTTACAAGTTAAAACGAAGAGCTTAATGTAGCCATAAGGGCCAGTTATCTCACCTAGTTAGTGTCCATGGGAGAATCAGAGTGTCAGTAACCTGTCACCAGGAGAGCTAGACAGTTCAGGAGTCGTCACCAGGAGCATATCACCAACAAACAGCTATTAGAGACATCAAGCCCAACGCCTTTGGTGTTCCCATCAGGCAATGTCAGAGGTGGGACCAGAGGCCCTGTCTCTGCAACCATCTTGGCTTCTCTTCCTCTGTGGTCGGCTGCTGGATGCGAATGTTGGTCCCCCTTTCTTCTTTAGAGACCAGGAATAGAGGCCTTCTTTTCTGCTTTAGGACTGAAACAGTTGCCTAGACGGCTCGAACAGCTCTTCTCAGAGGCTGGAGTAGTTCTTCGTGGAGGCTGGAGCAATTTTTCTTGGAGGCTGAAGTGACTGGAGCACACCCTTCTTTTCAGTTCCTTCCAAGCCTGGCTTAAGTCCACACTCAGGGTGCCCTACCCTAGGGAGTGATTGGAGCATCCTTCACTTCCGTGGCTGATTGGACTACTTCAGTGAGACCACCACCAGCATCAATCATGTTCAACTGAAACTCTCTCCCAACTGTAAGGTAACTCCTTACCCCTCTCCCTGCTCCTGGTAACCACCATTCTCCTTTTGGTCTCTAGAAATTTGACTGAGTACCTCATATAAATGGGATTGTGAAAGATTTGTGACTGGTTTATTTCATTTAGCATAATGTCCTCAGGGTTCATCAGAATTTTCTTCCTTTTTCAGGGTCAGTAAAAATCCATTGGATGGATATACTGCAATTTTTAAATGAATGAATTAATTTATTTTACATTGTTATCTACCCTGGGGTTCTCCCATCATCTTATCATCCATGTTCCTATGTCTTAATCTTTACTGCAATTTTTCCATGTAATTCATTCACCGATGAACACCAGGGTTGTTCCTACATTTGTTTTTTTCTTTCTCTTTTGGCTTATCACAAATAATGCTGATATGAAGATGGTTGTGCAAATATTTGTTCAAGTCCTGCTTTCAGTTGTTTTGGGTACACACCCAGGAGTGGAATTGCTGGATAATAGAATAAGACTGTGTTTCATATTTTGAGGAATCAATATACTGTTTTTCACAGCAGCTGCTCCATTTCACATCCCCCTCAACAGTGCACAAGAGCTCTAATTTCTTCATATTCTTGCCAACACTTTGTTATTTTTTTGTGGTTTGTTTTCAGTTTTTATATCTTAATAATAGCCATTCTAATGGGGGAGAAATGGTATCTCATTGTGGTTTTGATTTGCATTGCCCTGATGGTTAGTGGTATCAAACACCTTTTTGTGTGATTATTGGCCAGTTGTATATCTTCTTTGGGGATGACTATTAAAGTGCTGTTCCCGTTTTTCTGGTTGGTTGGTTGTTGTTGAGCTGTGAGAGTTCTCTATATATCCTGGATATCAATTTCTCAACAAGTTTGCAGGTACTTTCTCAAACTTAATAGTTTGCCTTTCACTCTGTTGACTGTGAACTTTCAGTACAAAAGTTTTAAATTTTAATGAAGTCCAATTTTCTATTTTCTTTTTCCTAAGCTTTCTGTGCTTAAAGCTCCTTTTCAGTGCTCATAGCTAAGAAACATTGCCAAATCCAGTATCACTAGGCTTTTATTCTGTTTCTTTCTTTTTTGCCCTTAATAGGACGATACTGGTTGTTTTGAGGATCATTACATAGATATCTCAAAATTTCAATATTTCACAGCACATTAACAAAGTTGCTAGGGACACTGAACTAATAAGACCAAAGATGTTACAGGGTGGGTGAAATTCTGACAAAAAAGTTAAGATCAAGGAGTAGTTTTCTTTAGGAAACACTCTTACCTAAAACAACATGGTAATACAAAAAATTATGTGTAGTATACATAAAATGCATGCCTGTGACTCCAACTTGGACTGTAGTATGCTTTGTAGAATAGGGTATAGAAACTGCTCCCAACCTGCAGATGTTAAACTGACATCAAGACAAGGCCTCTCTTATGTAATATCCCCCCATATTCTGGTTGCATCAAAACAAACAAACAAACAAACAAACAAACAAACAAACAAACGAGCAAGTGAAAAATAGCTCAGTAAATAGGCTGGGCATGGTGGCACATGCCTGTAAGTGGCAGCCTAGGAAGCTGTGGCTGGGGTCAGGAATCACAGTTAAAGTCCCGTAGGGGGCACGGAGCAAGACCTAGTTCCAAAAAAATGTAGTTTTGTGTGGTGGCACTGGCCTGTAATCCCAGCTACCTGGGAAGCTGAGGCTGGGAATTGCTTGAGTCTGTGGTACCCTGGGCAATGTGAGCCTGTGGTTCCACAGGCAAAAATAGCAAGACCTATCTCAAAACAAACAAACAAACAAACAAACAAACAGAAAAACACAACTCAGTAAATAATTTCACCACTTAGAAACAAAAGCATTTACACTAAAAAAAAAGGGGAGGGGCAATGCAACATTATTTCCTTTAAAAGTTTCTAAAATGACTGAAAACTTGTAGTTACAAAATAATCAAAAAATCCAAGAAGGAGACAGGAGCACTATAAGGTACGTGATATTGTCAAACTTGGCTTCTTTCTTTCCTATGGCATCAGAAGTTGGACTTTTAGGGGTCTGGGACAAAGGACAGAGAACCGGTTATATGCTAAGAGATTCTTCTGCCCAAGTCAGTAACCCATGCATCCATGTGTCGAACCCTAGAACCCATACACCCCTAAACATGATCTGAAAATTTAAAATTAACACATCAGTATTTCTTGTGGGAATTTTCTAAAGCAATGTCATTTTACTACTGAAGTTTTGTTTTCAAACTCCATCCTGCAGGTTTCCTCCCTATTCTTGAGGTGTACCTTGGGTAACCGGATGGGGAATGAATGAAGTTTGAATGAAGATGAGAAAGTAACTCAGGACCACAGAAGGATATCTGAGGTGCAGGTCTTAATCTCTTTGTTTTGATTGTTTAACTTAATTATTTAATTCTTGCCCTTCCCAATGGTGATGAAGTTAACTGTGAGCTTCTATCATGATAATCTGTGTTGACTTCAGGAAGAAAATCTGGACTGGTGAATCTTGTGGCCTGGAGGTCACTTTGGTCTGATATTAGAATCAGGGATTCACATGTCAGCATTCATGTGGCTCCCCAAATGTGAACTGAAACTTCCACCATCAGGAGAACACAACTAGGGCTCCAACAGTGGAATCTTCTGCAGTAGTGTCTGGTCAAGTGACCCTAGGCAAATTATTCTACTGCTTCTGAGCCTCAGTTTCTACATATGTAAAATGGGAGAATGGCAAGAACAGGTGAGGGAATTAAACCAAAGTGCCAAGACTGAAGTCCAGTAAGTCCTGCCTCCTGCTGTCACCATTCCAGCTAGTAAATAGAAGAATTGTCAATTCAGGTCTGAGTATCCATTTGCCTGTCTCCACTCAACATGCTTTCTATCACTTTCCTTCATCACTGATTCAGGCAAGAGAATCTTCTCACTGCCTGTTCATGGAAAAAGTAATTAAGGAGATCAATACTACTGAGATCAGCATAGCTAAAGAAGCCAAGTGGAGTCTTTTCCTTGCACCATAGGTGTTTCCCATGGCTCCTGCATCATCACATACAGACTTATTACCCACAGTCATGCAGGTCTGAATTCCACATGGGTTCCATTTGCTAAAATCAGATGAGGGCCAAGTAGCCAATCCCAGGAACTCTGGGGGATCTGTTTCCTTACTTCTTCTGGCTTCTAGAGGCTGCCTGCATTCTTTGGTTCCAACTGCTTTCCTCCATTTCCAAGCTCCCAAAGGCAGATCCTTCCATACCAGTCCCTATGACACGTCTTCTACCATCATGGTCCTCTTTCTTAGCTGGAAACCTCTGTTAAGTACCAGGTGACTGGATTGTCCTTACCTGGGTAATGCAGGATAATCCCTGTTGCAAAGTGTGTCTTCCCTCTGAGCCTTTCACCGCACAGGTTGTGAGGATCAGGGCATGGACATCTCTGGGATGTGGGGAAGCACATGGCAGGGTCCAGAAGATCTGGGCGAGGTGGGAGATCAGAGCAGTGCATTGAATCCCCTTTTCCCCTCTGCTTGGTGGCATGATCATGAAAGTAACTGGGCACTGAGTCTAAGAAGGCACCTGGCCAGTGTTCAGCCCAGGTCATGCTCCACAAACATTTCTTGAACAGGTGGGTAACACATGGGTGTGCTGAGAAAGAAGCATGTGTACCATGCACACCTGAAAAGTCTCTTGGTGAGCTTAGGTGAGCCTTACAGAGAAAGCTCTTGAATTAGGATTTTTTTAAAATTCATTTTATTGATTTGTCACAATTGTGCATTAATTGATCCCTCCTCCTCCCTCCATATCCCCCCTCTGTATCCCCCTTCTTCTTCCCTCCATATTCAGGAACTCTGGGGGATCTGTTTCCTTACTTCTTTTGGGGGATATGGTTTCCATAACCCCTCTGTATCCCCCTCTGTATCCCCCCTTCAGTCACTCCTTCTCCAAATGTGTGTATTTTTTTTTTACCCCGGGGCTTTCCCACTTCACTAACATTTGTTAACTATCCTGATCTTTTGTGTTCTTCACCTCCCCCACCTTCTTCCCCCTCCTCCTTTCTCGCTCCATGGTTCAGTCCCATTGGTGTTTTCATTCTTTCTTATTTGTTTGTTTGGTTTTCCCTATATCCATCATATAAGTGAGACCATCCTGTACTTCTCTTTTTCTTTTTGACTTATTTCTGCTAATATGAGTCTTTCTAGTTCTATCCAGGTTGCTGCAAATGACATGTGTTTGTCCTCCTTGATGGATGCGTAGTATTCCATCGTGTATATATACCACATTTTTTTTAGCCAATCATCTGTTTGGGGGCATTTGGTTTGTTTCCAATTCTTTGCAACTGTAAACAGGGCTGCAATGAACATGCGCATACATGTGTCCTTTTGAATTAATGTCTTCATGTCCTCTGAGTAGATTCCTAGTAGTGGGTCGAATGGTAAGTCCACTTTCAATTGTTTGAGGGTCCTCCACACAGTCTTCCATAGTGGCTGGACCAGTTTGCACTCCCACCAGCAGTGTAGGAGAGTTCCTTTTTCTCCACATCCGCGCCAACATTTGTTGTTGTCTGTTTTATTTATGTGGGCCATTCTTACTGGTGTAAGATGGTATCTCAGTGTGGTTTTAATTTGCAGAATTAGGATTTTTAAAAGGAAGCTTGTTTCAAAAACAATTTGATGTAGCTGAAGTACTGTGAGTTCAAAAAGCCCAAGTAAATAAGCTCACTTTAGAAAACAATAAGACTGGGTTTTAAGCAATGAATTTCAAATTTGCATCTGGTCTGTTACCTCTATGGGTGGCCAGCATGCCTACAGGTAGGAGCCACTTTGGAGGCTTGGAGCTGTGTCAGGTCCCTAATTGGACATCTTGATGCATGGTAATTGGAAACTTCTTCAATTCCTGCTGGGCACTTCCTGGAGACTTCTCTGTGGAAGTGATGGTGTGAAAGCAAAGTGATGCTGGAGTTTCAGGCCACTCACATGTCACATAGTCAGGCGACCTCTCCTTTGCTCTGCTTTCACTTCTGATCAGTGACTGAAAAGGAGTGGCGAGAGGGGTTTTTGCCTTCTGCCCGGGTCCCCCTCCTATCCTTCTACTTTGCCAGGTATCCTCTCACAACAATTTGGTACTTTTTTCTTTCATGCAAATTCCAGAAATTTCTTTGATATTTAAAGATAGATGTACATGCACACATGTTCATGCACACACACAGGGACACACACTATACCAGCCCTTGGCCCCAGAGATTCTGATTCCATTGGTTGAAAGTCAGACCTTGATTATATATATATATATATATTATATATATATATAACAGACATAAAATACAAAAACCTCTTTAAACCCATAAAGAGAAATTCATACCAGGCAGCCCATCAAACCCTGAAGACAAACAACACTTTACATCGTTTACAAGCATCTTTCTGTGGAATTGACAGTACCACTGACTGTAACACTATATAGGTTCCATGGTAACCTACAACTTACAAAGATTTGTTTTCAGTAGTGAGGCCTCCCAGGAGCCTACTTGATTGTGTGTGTATGTGTGTATGTTGTAATTTTTGGCGTTTTGAATTCTTAGTGATAGAATTTATATAGCTTAGAGAATGACTGTCGCTACCTTATGTGGGTTCCCTATCATCTGTGGGTGGGGTATCATGCTTTCTGTCTCTAGAAGGTTCCCCAGCTAGGAACCATGAAGATGCCTCCTTGGTGCCTCTGCTAGTGGGTTCTCCAAAGACTCTAGTCACTTTAATGAGTGGCAGCTGCACTTTTGGGAGCCCTGTGGTTCTGGGCCTATGTTCACATGATCTCTTGGTTAAACTCCCCTCTAGTTGCCCTAGTGGATAACATTGCATTCACTTCCAGCTGGGACTCTGAAGTATACCACTGAAGTGCAGGGTGTCATTGATTTTGTTCCTGGGGATTCCCTTCCCCCACAGGATATGTGTCCCCAGGCATCCTCACAAAAGCTAACTAGAGAACTACCCTACAATGCTCACAGCCAGGGATGCTATGTGGTGGGGCATCGGGATGGCCAAAAAGCTGATCTTGGGGAGGATGGATAATTCAAATATGGAAAGTACATGCTGAGAAGACACAACTCGCATTAAAAACCATGGTGTTGACATGGGAAAACCAGAGGGAGATATCTTAGAGCTATTTATGTGATCTAAAAACACAAACACAAACAAAACATTGAAAATGCACACCACCTGGAGAGGGGGTGCCTCTGGTGGGGCAGGAAGGCAGAAATGGTGAGGTGAGGGGTCTGAAGGGAAAGCCAGATAGGACAAGAGAAGCTTCTTCCTCAGACTGCTACTGTACACTACAAATTAGAGTACAATCAACCATGTGACTCCAGATTTTAAAAATGACCTTTATGAAGCTATCCTGCTTCATTGGCTGCCTACTCGTCACAATGATCTGAATGGTGGTGTTCTTAAGAAATAGCTTTCCCAATAATTCTTTTTGCTTTTGTGTTTCACAGAAGGCTTGGTTTTTCCCAAAGAACCTGGGATTAATTCCTCCACTCTGTGTTATGGCAAAACATGTGTTACCATGGTTTCTTAAAACAAAATTTCAATTAGCAGATGGAGCTACTGAGAGGAAAGTGTCTGATTGGTGTAGAGATTTGGAGCAGAATTAAAACTAAAATAAACACATTTCAAAGAGTGCTACCATTTAGGATTATAATGAATTAGTGCCAACAGTATAATGGTGTATTAATTACTGTGTTAAAGATTCTTAACTGATAAATATTTCATGAAAATGATCAAGTTCTGTACCAAAGTTTAATTTATGATATTCTTTATTTTAGTCAATAATATTTTTAAACTTGGGGACTGTTGGATAGAGGTAGATTAAATAAAGACGCTTACTTAAAATTCACTGTGGCTTAGTATAAACTATTGAAACATTTTTGAAAATGTTGAATGAGTCAGCAGAGACTATGTCATATGGAAATTTAAATGAAGTTATCCTAGTAGAGTATTTTAAACATTAGGAAATTACAGGTGTGATATAAAGTCGGGGGTTGTTAGGACTCAAACCTCTTCTCCCCATGATAATATAATTTTAGATGGGGTTGGAATGAAGACTGCATCTCCCAATATCCCTTGCAGCTAACATGGTCATGTGACTTTGTCACTGCAGTAAGCATTATTTCACCTTCTTGGAACCTTCCTTAAAATCCAGCAACCTTCCCCTTTGCTGTCTTTATTCCTTTCTCCTTGCTTTCTAAGACATCTGGGCTTGGTTTATTTGTGTGTATACCTTCTGTGTATACCTTACATACCTTCTATGTAAGGTATACAGAAGTACCTTGAGTCACTTCAGAGGAGCCTAATCGGATCGGCTGCAAATTCTTTCATAAATTTAGTAGGTTTGAGACTTCAAAGGCATGGACCATAGGTGGGGATTTGGAAATTGAAGGCTGTTAGAGAGAATCATTGGTCCTTACAAATTAACCCAGTCACATCCTGGAAGTATTACTTGAACAATAAATAAAAAATTCACAATGGCATGAATGGACGGCTCCCCTAAAAAGAAATGCAACATCAGACCAACTCCCACTCTGGCAAAAATCAGTTCTTATCCCAAGACTGCCCATCTCTTTCAAAAAACCTTTTCCTTTCAATAGCAGCAATAGCAGTCCCATCTACAGCTCTCTGCCCACCTGTGTCTATGCAGGTAGCTCTTCCCCCCCCCCCCTTTTTCCTTTTCCTAGTAAACCTGTCCTTTTACAATGCAGTTTTTGAGTTTGTGCAAATGTCTTTGTCTCCATGGTAAAATCACCATGTGCCACTGAAAGGAGTACTGTGCTGAATCTTTTCTCTAAGGTAATCCAAGGACCCTACTCATCTGAACCTCAGTATCCCATCAGAACCCCATCACTACCCTCTGGCTTCAGGTCTTAACTCTCCCCCTCCTAAGACTCTGGACACAGTTCCAGTGTGTGTTTGTGTCTGTGTGAATGTGTCTATGAAGAGGTGTCTGCGTACAGCAAACAATTCTAGGACACCACATGGGTTTCCTACAATTCAGTTCAGTTCTGACTATCCCACAATAGCACAGATCTCATAGGTTGATGGCTCAGTTTTACAACTCCTTTTCACTTCCTTCACTTGCAAGTTTCCAGTTTGCAAGTTCAGCTTGCCATCTGTTTCTGACTGACTGATTGTAAATCAGAGGTCCTCCTTGAGTTCAATTTATTTGCTGGAGTGCCTCACAGAACTCAGGAAACCAGTTTGCTTGCTAGATTACCAGTTTATGAAGGATAGTAAAACTTGTGAATCAAGATCCAAAGATAGTAAAGATTGTGAATCAAGATCCAGGTGGGAGAGATGGATTGGATCAGATGAGGAAAGGATGTGAAACTTGCTTGCCATTGGGTCGTCCCTCAATTCTTTCCATGATCATCAATCTGGAAGCTCCCAAACCCATGCTTTTGGGATTTTATGAATGCTTCATTACACAGCCATGATTAATTAAATCTTTGGCCTGGCTGTGAGTGATGATTCAACCTCCAGCCCCCTCCCCTCCCCAGAGTTTGGGGGTGGGACTGCAAGTTCCAATCCTCTAATCACGAAGTTGGTTCCCCAGGCAACTAGCTCCCATCCTTAGGTTACCTAGGGACTTTGTGCAGTCAATTTATTAGCTTAACAAAAGACACCTTTTTCAACCCCCCTAACTTAGGAAATTCCATGAGTTTTCAGAACTCTGCCCACTTAGTGGTGAAGACCAAATATATATTTCTTATTATAAATCAACTCTCATTCCTTTCCTCTGTCCAGCCACCCTGTGTCCAAATGTTGACCTGGCATGCTAAATGCTCCACTGGGTCCTCAGTATCTGCCACCTTTTCTCTGTTCAGCAGCTATGGCTATTTCCCTCAGTTCTCTAGTGTTGACAAGCTACCAGCATCTCCATTGCTCATGGGTCTTCCCTCACACCAGCCTGAATTCACATTCCCCCCCCCCCCGCTTCCTTTGTCCACTAGATACTCTTTCAGTCTCTGCTTCTCATCAGTACCCATTGTTGGAGGGTGGAGGTGGGGTGGGTACCATTTAATAGAATTAAAACTTAGTCTTTGCTCTTTGCTGAACAATGCTGGAAGACACTAAATACATAAGGAAGGGAAACCAATAGAGTTGCCATGGGAACCTGACCATGGGTCCACACTACCAATAGGGGGCTATGGAGAATTCTGGGAAATGAAGAAACAGGGCAAACAGAACCAGGCAGGACACCTCCTGTGCAGACGGCCCACTGAAACCTGATGTCCCAGCAGATGGCAACCTGCAGAGGCAGAGATCAACTCCCCCGGTCATGAAAAAACCTGTGATAACAGGTTATAAAGAGGGCCCCCAAGTTCTTCCTGGGCAGATGATACCTCATATCTCTCCTGCTGCTCCCTTGCAGAGCATTTTCTCTTCTCCTCTGTCTCTGGTGAATTCTTTTACCCAGTGGTCTTTGGCTACACCTGATATTAGACTGCCACACCCATCACCAACTGTCACTGGTAACTGGAACTGTAACAACCTTAGATATTCTACTCCCTTATCTATTTTCTTTCTCTTCCACATTGTATAGAGGCAGAAAAATAACTTTTGCCATGTGAATAAAAGAAAAAAACCTACCTTTTGCTCTGTTGGGAAATGTCTGCTTCTCCCCAGTCAAGGTCAACTCAGAAGTTGGAGTCAGAACAATGGTTCATTTGTTGTTAAAAGAAAGAAAAAAAAAAGCCATGAAGAGAAACAAAGGGAATGGTCAAAAAGTCTACAGACTGAATCCTTGTCAGGCTTGCAAGTTTCAGGAAAGAGCATGAGGTGACAGCCTGACTGCCCTCATGTCTCTGGGGGCATTTTTAGGATAAGAGAGTCAGATAACCTCGGGTGCTCATATCTTCCCAAGTGCAGGTAGTGCGGACTGAAATAGCTCAGTAAGATCATTGCATTGCTTTGAAGTTAAGAACAGTGTTTGTCCTGCTTCAGTGAACTAAGTTTGCTAGAAGCCAGTCTCCCTTAGCTAACTGAAAATGTTAGAGATTAACTAATGCTTTATTCCTTTGTTAAGGAAATATAATTGTGTATTCTTTCTATGTATGTAGCTATATAGACTGAAGTTAAAAGTGCCAAAGGGACCTGTCACTCAAAGGAATTGAGTCTCCTAGGCATGGGTCCTCAGTTTAGCTCTGAATAATCTTTGTCATAGATTTCGCTTACTAAACTTTGAATTCACTTTGCAGTAGGGGTTATTTCAAAGGACACCTTCTACCCTTCTAGGTTCTTGATTGAGGTCCCCCAGCAATAGAATACAGATTAATAGAAGAATAACAAACAGAAGCTTAATAAGAAATACACCTCCTGAATACACTGGGGGAGACACAGGAAAACTGAAGCTGGAAATGGTCAGGTTATCTTCTTAAATATCATCATTAAAGACAAAAAAGATGATACTAAGGGTTAAGAAGCCATATGTGGGAGTCTCCAGGAAAGGTTTAGTAAACAATAACCTGGTTATTATTATATTATTATTGTATTATATTATTATCATATAATATTATTATAGTATTATTATATTATTAATAATTATTGATAATTTTATTATTATTATTATTATTTAAACTTATTATTAAGTTTAAATTTCGGCCTTCTCCCTAAATCAAAATTAAGGAAATTTGGTCATTTTCTCTCGATGTCATCTGGATCCTTAGAGTGGGACATACATGTTATATATTAGTAGGTTTTAGATACCTAGGTGTTTTGGGATTTAGGGTTCCTCAGTCCTTGACTATGACCATGAAAGAATTCAAAGGCACATCTTGAGAGGCAAAAGCAAAATTTATTTAGAGACAGGATGAAAATATGCCCAGGAGAGGTCATGAGACGGCAGAGTCCAGATAAAAACAATTGTGAAGAATGGTGGGGGGTATTCCTGGCTTTTATGGGGTTCCCAGTCTCATTTCAGGCTGTGTCCATGTTCTGCTCCTCCATTGGAGGGGAGCATATTGCCCTTGTGGAGTTGCCATAGTGAGTGAATAATCATAAGAAGAGCTCAGTCCTTCCTTTGGGAAGAGAAAGAAGCATTTTGCAATTTTGGGGGAATTGTCCAGTCTATTTAGGGGAACCACTTTATCGCCCTCAAACAAGCTGATTTTGAGGACTCCCTCCCCTTCTAGGTTCCTTTTTCTCTCCTCAGGTATTACTGACCTGCCTATCAGTTGGAGTGTCTTCTCTTCCTGCTCTTGGCCTCAGCTGTCTGGAAATGTGTGGCTTTAGGGTGTGACTTTTGCCTCATATAGAGGTAGATATTTCTGGGAAAGCATAATGTATGAAGTCACTGAATGGGTCTGTTTCCTCGGAGTAGAGGAGGCCTCCAGGGTGGTCCCTAAACCTGAACTTGGCCTCAGTCACAAAGAACACCTACTCCAGAGCTTCCTACCAGGGTGTTTCAGGGAAAGGGATTCATGTCTTGAAATCATCCCCTTGCTTCTATTCTTGGAAAAAGATTTCTGCTGATCAGACTTTGATCAAGAGTATCACTGCATTGTTTTGCAGACACCTTTCTGATTTATTCTGAAAACAGGAAACAAATTTAGAAGAGGTCTAATCTAGGAGAAGAATAAGGAATGTAATTAAATGATATAAATGGTATCAAGTAACTTCCAGATCCAAAGAAAATTCAAAAGTTACCAGAAAGATAAACTAGTTAGAGAAAAGTAGGTATGAAAGTAAGATCCTTTCCTCATGGAATCTGTCAGAATAATTAATTTTTCTGAGTTTTTGTTGTGCATCAGTAAGGAAATGATTTGATATATTTTAAACCACATTTGGCGAGGGTGTAGGGCATGTTAAAATACCGAATCTGTGGTCTGTGTGAAATGTTGGGGATATGCATTGGAATGTGGGTGACTCCTAGAGCTGAGGCAGCCTTATCTTAGAGAGAAGGTCATGTGACTGGAGAGGTTCTTAAGTGGGAGAGTGAAGACATGTGGACATGGGAGAAAACACCAGTTTCAGAAATGAGCTATTTGAAATTTGAGTTTGGGTTGGAGGCTGGGAGCAAGCACTGCTTTATAATTACAAAGCAGTTGTGCTTCTTCTGATATGGCCCAGTTCAGAAGTTGAAGGAAGTCTCTCACTTTTCCTGACCCTCCTGGCGACTTGGGAAGTGAGGTTAAAGAAAGAGGAAGGAAATCAGTGTGATGTTCCATATGCTTAGTATCAGCAAGGTCAGAAATTAAAACTGGAAAAGGAGATACCTGTTTCTGGAATATCTCATTTAAGATAATGCTAACTTGCTAAAAAGAGAGCCATTAGGTCCAAAATGGAGTCACTTGTGCTAAACTTCATATCAGCAAAATGAGACTTAGTATCTAAGCTAATCTCAGTAAAGTAACTTCCACTATTTCTAATTCTAAAGCTAATTCTAGCATTTTCCAGAAATAAAATCTTAATCCAAGCAAGTTAGAATTATGTCAGCACTAATAAGAGAGTCAACCTTATAGACCGTTCCTGTATCCATTTTTCTCTGTCATTCTATTCCAACATACCCAGTTTCATTTTGAGTCTAAATATCTTTTCCTTCAATAAAAATATCTTTATTCCTAAGCCGAGCCTGGGGCAAAGTAGTGAGACCTAGTCCCAAAAAAATAGGTGGGCGTGGTGGCATGCACCTGTAATCCTAGCTATCTGGGAAGCTGAGGCTGGGGATTGCTTGAGTTCGTGACCACAGGCAATGTGAGTCTGTGGATTCACGGGCAAAAATAGAGAAATCTAGTCTCAAAAAAATATATCTTTATTCCTTAATGTCGGGACAGAGCTGGGCATAGGCTGGAGGAACAGGAGTTAGAGAATTCACCAGAGACAGGGTGGAAAACAGAACAGGGGGATTTATTGAAATACACTGCTAAGGGAAGCAGCAGGCAAGATAGGAGAGGTCTGCTGCCTGGAGAGAGGATCCCAAGACTTTATTTAGACTTCAGTGGATGTGTAAAGGTGACTAGTCTTGTATAAATCCTGAATGATTATCTGAATCTGCACAAAGGATCATCAACTCAACAAATCATCAGCTTAGTGGCTCAGGTTTCCAGGTGATCCCATTCACTCCCTTTATTCATGCAAGCCTCTTAAACTTGTTTGCTGCACAAGGAATAGTGGCTTATTTTAGTTTAACAATGATATCAGGACACTTATATCTTACTTTTTTTTTTTAACACACACACACACACACAATTTCCTGCACAGAGTTATTTGTGATAAGGGGGTTGTGGTGAAATTGGGGGGTTGTAGCCTCCAACACTGGTGGTGCTGCATTGGAATAGCAGCCATTGTGCCCTGGTGGTGGAGACTTGGAGAAAGGAAGTTATGCCTTCTCATGATAGGATCATTATTAGGGGATTTAAGGAGGAGAGACACCAGAGAGTGGGAGAGAGAGAAAATGAGTGGAGAGCAGAGAAGCAGGGAGGTTGAAGGGTCTTGAAGCTGCCATGTATGGCAACAGGGTAGGGCAGAGAAGGAAGCCATGCTGTGGACTTCCTTCCCTAACCTGGGTCAGTGAAGAGCCTGGGGAAGTATGTGTCCTGTGTAAACAGACTTGGAAATTTGATACTTGAGAACTTGGTTTAACTATGAAACTACGAAGCTTGGAAATCATCTGGAAAACCAAAGAGAATTTGTTGTGTTGTTCTCTTCATGAGAAGTCTAAAGTGGTTGCTGCTGTTGTATGGAGAGAGTCTTGCTGGTTTTAGGCCACTTCAGAGTTGAAACTGAAAGAATGCTGGACATGTGCCTTTTGGGAGGAGAACTGATGACGCCACCCTGGTTCCTTCATTAGAGCTCAATCTCCTGTCTGAAGAAAGATCAATGATGCTATATTGTTTTCTACATTTGGCTTGAAATAAGTAGAGCTGTCTTTGAAGAAGGATCGTGCCATCAAATGGTTCCTTCATTTTACTTGAAGGTGGGATGGTTGCCACTTTGAGGATATACATGACTGACTGTGTGCCGTTTTTGGACTAGAGATTGAACTGGTGAGTAAAATTACCAGAGGGGTCTTTTGTACCTTGAGTGACTTTTTAATGAGTAAGTCTGTTTTTGCCTCCTCTTAACGTTAGTATGGTCTTTCTACTGTTTGTGTGGGCTGGGACAAACCTAAGTTGTAGCTGGGTTTAAAAGGGCCAGCGGTTCCTGTTTGTAAGTTTAGTTTAAGTACTCTGTTTTGTTTGTTATTACCTGGTTTCATTTGCTGTTTTAATGTCATACATTAATGAGTAAGCTAGCCCTTAAAATGCTAAATTCCTAGTACCTAAATTGTAAGCAGTTGTAAAGCTGTTAAATTACTAGTCTTTTAGATAGGAAACCTTATACACTAACATTTAATAATTTCTAGAACATGTGTTTGGATCTATTTTATTCACGGAGCCAAATTTTTTAATTCCCTTTTAAAATGAGTCCAAAGTAAACCTAGCATCAGTAATTTTAGTAGAATGATCTAGCCAATGAATTCTCATTACTAAGTTCGGTAAAACCTTAATTTTCAAAAAGAAATTGGGAATCTACTTAGATAGTAGTAGAAGGAACAGATTTTAAATGGAGTTTAAACTATGTTGAACTTCCATCTGGACTCAATAACCAAGAGTGCAGTCTTAGTTTCTTGTTGGGGTGGAATTCCCAATCCAATCAATCTGGAATTAAATTGGTAAGGCTACTTTGCCTGAAGTAATCTTAACTTTATCTCATTATTTAGTTTAGTATAGCTCTAAAGCTTCAAGTTACCAAAGACCTCCAGACTAATTATTGCTAAATATTTCTATATCAATTGGTTTAAACCTCACCCCTTTAGACAATTTTATCTGACCAGAAAACTTCTGCTTGATATTCTAAATTTAGGTTTAAGAAAAAAAACGCCATTTTGGACTTGTTTCTTTTGATATTAGTCAGTTTCTTTTGATATTAATCACTAAAATAAGGTTTAGTGGCTAATATCAAAGGAAACAAGACAAAAGAAACAATGAGATTGAAATTGGGTAAGAAACAAGCAAAGCAGTGTGCTTAACTAATCTTACAAAATGGGAGCAGTTGGCCCTTTAAACTCAGCTACAACTTAGTTTCGCCCAGCCCGAGGGAAGCAGATGCAAGACCACACTAACCTTAAGAAGAGGCAAAAGCAATAAGGGAAATGCAAATCAAAACCACAATGAGATACCACCTTACACCAGTAAGAATGGCCCACATCCAAAGAACGGGCAACAACAGGTGCTGGTGAGGTAGTGGAGAGAAGGGGACACTCTCACACTGCTGGTGGGAATGTAAACTGGTCCAACCTCGATGGAAAACTATATGGAGGGCCCTCAAATTAATGAAAATGGAACTACCATTTGACCCAGCAATTGCTCTCCTGGGAATTTACCCAAAGGTGACTTCAATGTGGGTACAAAGGGACACCTGTACTCGGATGTATATTGCAGCACTATTTATAATTACAAGGACATAGAAGCAACTGAAATGTCCCCAAACAGATGACTGGATAAAAAAGATGTGGTATATATACACAATGGAATATTACTCATCAATTAAAAAAGACAAATTAGATGATTTTATGATAACATGGATGAACTTAGAAGAATTCATATTAGCTGAAGCAAGTCAAAAAGAAAAAAACATAAACCAAATGGTTTCGCTATATGGGACATGGGAAAGATAAACAAAAATCCATGAAGAAAAGTCAAAACAAGCCAACAACCAAATTGAAGTACACAACCTGGGGGGGATGGGACAGAGTGGGAACAGTCAGTGGGGTTGAACCCCAAAGATCACAGAGATGTGAAATTCATATATAAATAAAGTATTTTTTAAAAAAGACGAGGCAAAAGCAGATTTACTCATTAAAAAGACAAACTAAACAAAGACACTGAGGGTACAAGAAACCCCTTTGGTAATCTTACCAACCAGTTCAGTCTCTAGTCCAAAAACTGCACATGGGTCCTAAGCCATGTGTCCACAAGATGGCAGCTGTGCCACCTTCAATCCAGATGAAGGAACCAAGATGGCACCTTCAATCCTTCTTCCAAAGGCACCACTATTCACTTCAAGTCAAATGAAACCTAGATGGCATTATGAAGCCTTCTTCAAAAGTGGGAGGTTCAAATCAAACACAGAAACCAGGATAGCATCAATTCTCCCCCCAAAAAAGCACAGCTCCAGTATTCTTTCAATTTCAACTCCAGCAACACTCAATTGATACAACAGCAGCAACCACTTCAGACAGCTCATGATGAAAACAGCAACACAGCAAATTCTCTTTGGAATTTCCAGAAAATTTCCAAGCTTTGCAGTTTCAAATTTAAACCAAGTTCTCAAGTATCAGTTTTCCATGTCTGCTTACACAGGTCACAAGTTTTTCCAACATGCTTCCCTGGCCTCCTCACCAGCTCAGGCTGGACATGGAAGCGCACAGTGTGGCTTCCTTCCCTGCCCTGCTGCCACATATGGCAATGGCAGCTCTGAGGCCACCAACCTCCTTGCTGCTCCTCTGCTCTCACCTCTCTGTGTCTTTCTCTCTCCATCTCCCTACCTGTCTCTTCTCCTTAAATCACCTACCACTCTTCTCCTCTCTTGAGAAGGCTTAACTTTCCTTTTCCAAGTCTCCACCCACCAGGGCACAATGGCTGCCATTCTAATGCAGCACCACCATGCTGGGAACCACAGCCCCCCAATTTCACCATAGCATTCCTATCACCATCTTGAGAATAAAGCAGTTTCCAGTCCTTTATAGGTCTCCTGGTTAGCTCACCAAATTTTCCGGGTGAGAAAGAAATCATCTCTTCTTCTTTTGGGTTCTTCAAGGATGGTAAATGATAAACAAGCATCAGAAAGATTGACATGATATGAGAAAAAAGCAAAGAGATGTTTAATACAATTATGAATACCTTCCATATACGAAGAGTCCCTGGCATAGCAGAGTAACTTGCCAACATGGCTTCAGATGGCATCTTCTTTTATTATCATTTTTTTTATTTTTGGATTTTGTACAATACATGATTGCATAGTTGTTCAGATGGCATTTTAAGTAGCTTAAGTAAGACCTGGGAAGCTGGAAAATAAAGGGGAAGTGCAATTAGGGTGTTTGCTAAAGAAGGTACAGTCAAAAAAAAGTTATACAGTTTTGAAATTGTGCTTTCTCTATTGAAAAGTGATAAAGGAATTAGACCATCCTAGGCAAAGCTCTTACAGCAAGGTAACATATAAATATTTTTCTCAAAAGCAACCTCTACCTATCTTTTTGACCCCCTCCCATAAATTCCATTTTTCCCAATGTTGGCAATTTTGAGGTGGCATATTTTTGTTCCCCTACAATATTTAGTATTTTTACATTTTTAATTTGTTAAGAAGTTTGCAGGAGAAAATTGAAAGTAGGTCAAGATCAGAAATGAACTGAATTCTCAAAGAGAAGTACAGGGTGCATGGGCCATGGGTAGAAATAGTTGCTTCTAATAGAGATCTCTGGAAAAAAGCAGCAGGTTCTGTAGGGATCCAGGAACAGAACTGACAGCAGGCTGTCCTAAGGTGTGGGTCTCAGAAGAGAGAACCAGAGTGATGGGAATGGGGGTGACAGGTGCCTCCTTTGTATGGGCTATTTTAAGGCATATTCCAGAAAGCTTGTCATTTTACATGTAGATAGAGCTATCTACAGGTGTCATAGTGTTTTGCCCCTAGGGCCTTCTCCTGATGCTGCCTCTCCCAATGAGGCTGTAAATTCTCAGCCTCAAGGGTCTATTGCTTCTTGCAGACAAGGAATCCATCACAAGCACTGTTAAGTTCACCACTTAATGCTGTCAGGCTGTAGATAGAGTTCCTGGGAGGCACGTGGACATGTCTGTAGGGGTGTCAGGCCCTGACTTGTCTGCTCTGACCTTCTGAGATGGTTGCCCTTCACCTTGCTCACTCTGTGCATAAGGCATGGCATAGAAAGAGCTGGTAAGGGGTGGGGCCACAGCCTGAGCCACATGAGCTCCTCCCAGGTGAGTCAGTCGGCCAGGGTTCCAGTCCTTGTCTCACATTCTGTGTCTCTATATACTCAGTTCATAAATGCTCACAGTCCAGTTCAACATGTAATTTTTGGTGAAAGAGGCACCTTAAATTTCACTTGGAAAGCAGATTAAAACTGGTGTCAACTGTGCTGACCCAGTCTTCTGGCCCACAAATCCCTGTAGATTGTGTCAACTAGGCCTTTCAGAAAAATAAAAAGGAGATTCTTCATAGAAACAAAGCTTCTTGCTAAATGCAGCAAAAATATGTGCCATTAAAGTCCAGAAAATTTTTGTAATGTATTCTAGCGATTAAGTTATCATTAGAGAATTGTCTCTATATACTTAACAAACTTTCACCCATTTTTGCATCTAAGTGCTCCAATATTGACATTTACTCCAGGGGAAATCTCTTGCTATCACATCGGGGTGTAATTCTGATGTCATGAAGTTTGTGTCCTCATAGTAGTGGAGCTGGCTAAAGACCTTCCTTCTGGAAAGGGACACCCAGTCCATTCTGGGCAACAACTGGCAGAAGTGTCCATAGCATGCTTCACTTTCCCCACCTGAAGCAATGTAAGGTGCAGGCTGGCTGAGCTGAGTTCTTTTTGGAAACTGACATAGCTGTTGAGAAAGACAGGAGTTTGCTCTTCTTTCTAGTTGTGATAAATTATAAGCAGACCGATCTAGATTTACCTTGCTGTTTCTTTGCTCTCAGGTGAAGAGAGCAAGATCTAGCTGACTATGACAGTGAGGATCACAGACCCAGGGGCAGTGAAGACAAGTCCTGGTCTTTGAAGCTCTGGACCCAGAAACATGTCTTAAGTCTTTAGCTGTGAGAATTAGTGAATTGTTTCCAATTTTTCTTTGCATAAGCTAGTTGTCCTTTTGTTAAGTACATTTAAACCACATACCATAAAATTTACCATCTTAATAATTTTTAAGTGTACTGTTTAGTGGCACTAAGTACATTCCCATTGTGGTACAAACAGCACTGCCTCCATCTCCAGAACTTTTTCAAGTTGAAATTTCATTTCCAATGGAACCTCTGTCCTTATTAAACACTAACTCCACGTGCCCTTCCTTATGTCCCTGGCAGCTACTCTTTTACTTTCTGCTGTTTCTTTGCTGCAGTGTGCACACACTGTGTGTGATAAAATTACATGGAGCTAACCACACATGCATAAATGAAATTAGTACTTGTTGAATTTTCCTCTTTTTATAAACTGACTAGTTATCTGGATTAGCGTACACCTTAGTGATCTCATTATACATTAATCACCTCTTAAAAGTCCATGTTTCCAAATCCAGTCACTTTCCAGTACACTGGAGTTTAGGGCATCAATATGTGATCTTTTTTTCCCAGAAAAACTTGGTCTGTAAGCATTAGAATCAGTACTCCTGCCACTGTAAGCCAAATTTTGAATCCTGTTTGTGTCATTTGCAACAGAAAAAATCCTGAATAATGCACTCTTTGATTGTAAGAAGCTTGGTAATGCAAGTAGCTTAAAATATACCTATGTGTATGAATGTATGCATGCTATATTTTGCCATTTAAATGTATTAAGCAAAAGGAAAATAAAATGTTTTCTCATCTTTTAAATATTTATTATGCAAATATATTTACATAATTTAAAGCTAATCCTTTTGGCAGTCTTATAATCAAGTCAATAAAACTCTATCAGATTTTAAAATCCTAGTAAAAATCTTTTTCAGAATGAAAATCTTTGCCAAGAAACAAGAGATATTTGCACATCACTACCACCTTCTATGTGGAGAGTTATACAGAGTAGAACTCTTGTTTTCTTCATCTGGGATCAGAAGGAAGTATGTAATGAAATGAAACCACATTTGATGGGTATTGTAAAAGTTTGTCTCTGCTCACCATCCCTGGTTGGCTTGGGTGAAGTTACTTTTGCTATGCTCCTACGATCTGAAAAGGCATTTGGTATAGAAATGCATACAGTTTTGTGTCCACACACTTGTCAACACTGTTGTTTTCTTCTAGAACTGTGATGCTTTTTGTCTTAACACCAAATGTGAAATATTTCCAATTCTTCAATTCTGATATCTACAGGGTATCATAAGATTCCAGGAGTAGCTCTGACTCTTACTCCTGGAGTTCATGTAAACCCAACAACTTAAGAGTTTAGTCCCACAAAATTATCTTCACTTAGATGACAGTGGTACATCCAAGGTGGTTGCCTGTGCTTCTGACTGCTGTAGATTAGAGCTTCCCATGAACTCTCCTTTGGGTCTGGTAATTCATAAGAATAACCCACAGATCTCAGGGAATTAGTGTAATTGCATTTTCAGATTTGCTATAAATGATGAAATTCAGCAACAATCAAATGAGAGTTATACAAGGCATGGTGCGAGATTAGGGGTGCAGAACTTCCACATCTGTCCAGGCGGGCCACTGTCCCAGCATAACTAACCACATGGAAACTCTCCAAACCCTGCCATATAAGAACTCTAATAACCCAATTTTTAGCCTTCCTCTGTATCTTGGATGTCTGCAGTGGTTCCTGCCTATAATCATTTGGACACTCGAGTGACTAACCTGTCCTTAAATTACCATCTCCAGACACCTCGTGAGGACTTAGGTATGATAGAGAAGGCTCCTAATGAATAGCTAGATCCTGTCACTCAGGAAACTGCCAGAGTGTTAGGAGTTCTACCAGGAACAGAGACAAAGATCAAATATATATCATTATACCACAGCAACTCAGGTGACTTGTCATTGTAGTTCTTTGTGAACTTTGTTTTTCTAACAACTTCTCTTTTCCTCACTTCCTTTATGTCTAGTCTTACTTTGCTTGTTACCTCCTGCTAAGATCAGAGGAAGGATAGAAGGAATAAGAGCTAAGGGGCAATATAAAATATGAAGGGGAGAAAAGGAGAGCAGGCTTGAAAATTAACACAGAGAAGACTTTAAACCACTATGCAAAGCACAGACTGTTTCTTGAAGCAACAAAGGGAGCCAACTGTTAAGAGTTGGTGTCTCTGGGCAGGGAAGCTGTGGGAATGGGGCATTCAATTTAGGGTGAAAAATTTTAATCCTTGTAGTGTTACCTATTTTTAAAAAATATGTTTCTTTTGTGTCTCAGCAGAAACAATATAATTTACAAGTGAATACAGAGCCAAAAGAATATGAAGGAAATATTATCACTAGATAATAGAAAATAGAGTAGACAGGATACTGATGGAAAAAACAAATCTGTAATCACAATAACTGAAAATATATTAAACATACCAAATAAAAGAAAACATTTTTTTATTTGGATTGAGGAAAATAGTACAGTTCTATGATTTGTAAGGGACAACTAAAACATAGTAATGAAGAAATGTTCACAGTGATGTTATACACATCAGTATCCCCCCTGCCTTGCCAAATTAGAAGGCATATAAACATGCTTCTGATAAATCAGGCTCTTTGAAGAAAAATATGTAAGCACTAAATAGAGCCCTACTTGATGATAAAGGAATACTTACCTGGAGGATACAAAAACTGCTTTAAGATTCTGGAGGATCTTAAAACTGCTTACCTATCAGTCCTTCAACATACAGAAAGCAAAAATCTGCAGACAGTGGCAGATTTTAACATGTTTCTTCCAGAAATGAACAGATCAGTCAGACAAATATTTAGTAAAGATATGAAATATTTAAAGAACAAAATTAAAAGCTGGGAATAAAGCACATTCTTAGGACCCTATGCCAAATGAATAATAATAACTGCTAACATTTGTGAAGTGTTTGCTGTGTGCCAGGCAACGCTGGGAGTGCTTAACCAATGGATGCTAACTCAGAACCCAAGGAAACTGAGGCAGAGAAGAGTTGGGTGATTAACCTGGGATTTCTTTGCTAGAGGTGGCAGAGCAGATTCCCAGTTTATCTGTGCTAAAGCCCAAGATTCTTTGCTGGACCAGTGGCTGGTAAACCAATGGTTGTCAAGCTCAAAATGCCAATCAACTAGTAAAAGCAGAGAGTATTTATGTGGAAACATAACAACAGAAAATATGGGTAGGATGAGTGCATTCATGGTGATAGCTTCTCTCCTTCCTGTTTCTATTAACCGTCTTACATGTGAGAGGCCACCCTTCAGTTCTGCCAAAAGGAATTGCAGTCAGAAACAGACATAGTACTGTGTCATTTGCTGATATGTGCACGTGCAAAATTATCATGCTCTCATTTAAATAAGATTCTGAATGTTAATATAGATTTACAAAGAACCAGATAGAAACTAGTTTGGGTTCTGTGGGTCGTAAGGTTTCTGTCCAAACTACTCAGCTCTTAATTGGAGTTAGAAATAGAAAATATGCAAACGAGGACCAGGAGTGTTTCATTAAAATTTTACTAACAAAACCAGCAGCTGATCAAAGTTGATCTGTGAATGGTACATCAGTCCTACAGTAAACTTTGTTGCAGTACACTACTTTCAGAAATGTAGAAGAGTTTCCAGAAAGAGTACTTGTCAATCTCATTCCCCTTGGGGAAGGGCTGACAAGCCCCCAGAATTCACATCCGTAAGACCAGGGTCCCTGACTCAAATGTGGTGGCTTGGCACGTGATCACACCTGCACAGACCTGTTCACACAACTTCTGCAATTTCTCTGTGACTATCTAGGGTTGCGTTTGCTGATCATACAGCATTTGCATAATGAACCTAATGAGATGTCAAACTGCTTACTGAAGGAGCTGTCCCATTCTTCCCACCAGTCTTTTGTGTGGTTTCTCCACTTCCTCACCAGCACTTGCTATGGGAAATCTTTTTTTTTTTTTTTTTTTTTTTTTGAGACTAGGTCTCGCTATTTTTGCCCATGGAACCACAGGCTCATGTTGCCCGGGGTACCACAGACTCAAGCAATTCCCAGCCTCAGCTTCCCAGTTAGCTGGGTTTACAGGTGCGTGCCACCACGCCCAGCTGTTTTTTTGGAACTAGGTCTCGTTATGGGCCCCAGGCGGGATTCGAATTGCGATCCCTAGCCCCGGCCACTTCATAGGCTGAAGCTTACAGGCATGAGCCACCGTGCCCGGCCAATGGGCAATCTTTTTAATTTTACACCTTCAAATAGATAGGTAGTGACATCTTGTAGTTCTAATTTGCATTTCCTTAATGATTAATAGCTTTGAACATCTTATGTGCTGATTGGCTACTTTTATATTCTTTCCAGTGAAAAATCTATCCTTTGGTTCATTTTGCATAAGTCACGGTCACTCAATGACAGGCATATGTTCTGAGAAATGCATTAGTAGAGGATTTTTCTCATGATGTGAACATCAATGTAGTTACAGATGCCTGCAGATGCACACATAGGTCTATTGTATAGCCAATGACTCTACCATCATATATAGGGCTCCTCATTGACTGAAGTGCTAATAGATGAGTGACTGTATCAGGCGTCTGTTTCTAAACTATAAAGTCAAGGTCAAAGCAAAGTGGTAGCTGTTTTATACCACTAGGTTTTGGGATATTTTGTTTTGCATTGATAGCTAGATCTGCAGGCAAAGCTAGGCCAGGATGGGGGTTGAAAAAGTTAAGTCTTTTCAACCAACCAACTTAACTCCAAAGTGAGAAATTCAACCAAGAATGAGAATGTAAGAACAGTATATAAAAAAACCAAATGCCCCCAAACTGATGAATGGCTGAAAAATATGTGGTATATGTACACAAAGGAATATTATGCATCAATCAAAGAAGACAAACATTTTTTACAGCAACATGGATGGAGCTAGAATGAATTATGTTAGCTGAAATAAGTCAGAAAGAAAAAGAGAAACATGGGATGGTCTCACTTACATGAGGGATATAGAAAAAAACAAACAAACTTATAAGAAAAATTTAAAGCTGCCAACAGAACTGAACCATAGAGAAAGAAAGTGGGAGGAGGGGAGAAACGGGGGAGGGCACAAAAGATTAAGATGGTTAATAGGTGATAAGGAGATGGGAGAACCTTGGGGTGGGCAATGATGTAATACAGACAGACAGACAGACAGACAGACAGACAGACAGACAGACAGACAGACAGATAGATAGATAGATAGATAGATAGATAGATAGAAGCAACCAATAAAAATTAAAAAACTTAAAAAAATAAAGAACAGCATATAAGACCAACCCTCACTCTGGCAAAATGCTACTCTTGTCCCAAGGCTGTGGCAATTGGCACATCTGTCTCTTAATAATCCTGTCCCAAACACAGGCAGCTTCTTGCCCTCTAAGAACTGCCCGTTTGCACCCATGCAAATCTCCTTTTTCCTTTTCTCTTTCCTTAATAAAATTGCCTTCTTAGCATGCAGCATAGTGGGGAGAAATATCAGGGTCATGCTGGAGGTGTGGGGGTGAAAGCTTTCACCAGTCACAATAGGGAACAGAAAAGGTGGATTTATGGAAATACCCTGCAAAGGAGCAGGGGGCAAGATGGGGGAGTTCAATGTGATAAGAAGGGCTTAAGGCTTTCTTTTATACTCTATTTTCACAGAATTTCTTTACATGAACTGTTAGTGTGGTCATTTATTTGCTGGGATGTCTGATCATGGGTTTTGACCTTCAACATAGAATGTGTCCCAGTCCTGATTCTTCATTGATGGAGTGGCAGAGCTGGTTCACACCATGGAATCTCAGGTTTAATGCTCACCCTTGCCCCAATCTGCTGCTGGGGTTGCTAAAACTACATCCTGGGAGCACAGTAGAAGAAGGAGTGACTGAGAAACTGCTGCCTGTACTGATAAACCAACACCCTGGGAGGGCTTGCACAGTGTACTCCAGATGGGATGAAGTGAACTGTTCCTTCACCCCATTTGAGCTCAAACCCTTGAAATCCTTGTTCTCACCAAGGACCCTCCCCACCCAGAGACCTCTCCCTGGGTGTACTTTTATTCTGTTTTTAAATAAACTCTGCTTTTGTTTCCAAAGAGGTGAATTCTTCTCACACCATATTCAAGAACCCCTAAATCTGACAGCAAAGTGATTCCCCGCTTACACCCCAGGATTTCTCATTCCCCACTTCGTTTTTCAGTAAGGAAATGACAGGTTTTGATCTTGCTTTAGGCCTTGGTTCCTTGTTGACAGAATAAGCCCTGCTAGATGACTTTACTCTCTGAAGACATACTGAAGAGAACATGGATAGAATTTCTAGTGCCACAGATTTTGCTGTGTTGCATCTATAACATTTCACTCTGCCTGGGTGGGAATGATGAAACTTTTCACCTGTATCTTTAGCTTAGAGTACTCCCTAGGAATTCAGAAGTGTTCCTGTAAAAAGTGATGGGGAATTGTAATACCTCCATTTTCTTTTTTTCTGGTCAGGAGATGTGAAATTTATATATAAATAAATAAATAAATTTAATTTAAAAAAAGTGATGGGGAGCTAGGCTTAGGTGTTCTTTGTTCTCAGTGATGCCTGGACCCTGGTGCCAATAGCAGTGCATCTAACCTCCAACTGTCCCAGGTAGCAAGTTTGCCCTGGAGAGGGTGTTACAGGGAATCCCAGTGATTAGGCAGGTTAGCTTACCCAGGGTGGATTCTGTTTCCATAAAGCCCAAATCAAATCACCTGAGAGATACTCCCAGGTGCGTGCATGTGCTAGCGACACATGTCCACGTTTCAAATGACAGCAACTGGGGGCTGGGTTGGAATTGTTTAAAACTGGGTGAGCCTCTCCCTCTGAAATTAAAATTTATTTGATTCTTTACTAACATGAGCATGGAAACACTAAATGCTGTAGTGTTTGCAGCCTGCTTGGCATGATGATAGGAGCAGTGACATTTCAACAAGATAATTGTACAGTAATGAAAACAAAAAGTAGTCAAATCTCACCCAGTAAAATATGATCTTAACTGGATGCAGTGGAGTGGTATGTATCAGCAAGCTTTAAACTAGGCAGAAAGACATAATTTTTTTTCATACTTCTACTAAATTATAATCAGTATACTGGAATCAATGTACATTATGTGTAGTATCATACTACTGGACAAACAACTTATTTACTATGAGAGATTTTGTGGGCTCATGTTTGTATTTTTTTCCATTGAAAACTTTAGTAAAACCAAATTCATAACAGTTTTAAAATGCAAGAGAAATTGTTTCTGTGAATTTATCTAAAAATGTGTGAAAAGGCAACCTACTAAATGGTAGAAAATATTTATAAATCTCATACTTTATAAGAGATCAAGATTCTCAATATATGAAGAGCACATAAAACTCAATAGCAAAACAAAACAAGTTATCTAAATAAAAAATGATCAGACTACATGAATAGATATTTTCCCAAAAAAGACATACAGATGACTGGCAGGTTCACTAAAAGGTGTTCAACATCATTAGTCTTCAGGGCAACACAAGTTTAAGTCTCAATGAGCTATCACTTCACAACTGCTACAATATGATTATCAAAAAGATTAGAATTAAGTGTTTGCATGGGTGTGGAGGAAAAGGAATCTTTGCAAGTGAGTGTAGTCACTATAGAAAACAATATGGAGGTTCCTCAAAATATTAAAATTAGAACTACCATATGACCCTACCAATCCCACTTTTAAGTATTTATTTGAAGAAAACGAAATCATGATCTTGAAGAGATATAAGCTCCCCAACGTTCATTGCAGCATTATTTGCAGTAGCCAGATATGGATGAATAGATGAAGAAATTTTGGCATACAAATACATAGAAATATTATTCAACTTTCAAAAAGAATGAAATTTTGTCACTTTTAGCAGCATAGATGGACCTTAAACCATGCTATGTGAAATATGACAAAGACAAATAATGCATGACATATCACTTATACGTAGAATGTAAACAAACACTTAAGATACAGAGAATATATGTAGTTCATAGATACAAAGAACAGATTGTTGGTTACTACAGGTGGGAGTGAGAGGATGAACAGGAAAAGGGGGGTCAAGGTTAAAATCCTCTGTTATAAAGAAAGCAAAGTTCCCATGAAAGTTTAAGTAAAAAGTGAGACTTAAATGATGTTTGTTTTTGAATTTAAGATCAACCACTTCAGGCTATGCCTACAGATGTTATCAAAGGTGTCTTCAAATTTCTGTACCCAGGAAATTAATGATACTTCACTTCCAATAAGTGATACATATTCTTTCTAACTGACTTTTCCAAATAAAGAAGAAATTGCCCTATTTGTTAGGTTGATATTCTACCTATAGATAGCTATTGTTAACATTTTGAAAAATTTAGTTTTTAGCCTTTCCCCCCTAAGTGTATATATTTTATAAAATTGTACTTATATACACACATTGATATACCGATGATAAGCAGAGGGAATTTTGTTCACATACCATATATTTGACAAATTCACTTTGTCATTAAGTTGTCTTTAAAATATAATTTTATTGACTACATTACATTTCCATGTGGATGTTTTTATTTTATTAAAACTGAAATTTGGTTGCTGCCTCTAGCTTCTACAATAAGAATATTTCAACAAACAGCTTCTAAAGTGATTTATAATTTTGAAAAACATTTGATTTTGACCCTGAAATGGGTTGGTCTGGAAGGAAATATGTGTTATATTAAAATAAACATAATTCACATAAAATTTAATCCATGTAGGATGAAAACCCACATGACTTCCCTTGATCCTTTAGTCTATGTTTAAGATCAATCTCTACTGAACTGAATGAAAATTTCCATTCTTTTTTCTTAATATTACAGTTACTGTCCTTTACTTTACAAAGTGAAAATTTTAACTTTATTCATATCATAGAAATTCTTAAGATAGGACAATAGATAATTTTCTAAAATGTGGGTTAAAATGTATTTTCAATATCTGCAAGTACTATATGGGAAAATGTTAAACTCCAGTTAACTGTCATTTTCAGATACTACCCTGGTCCAATCTTCCCCAGATTGCCCTGCTTCTTTGCAATCCCTCTGGTGTGATCCTGGATATCTTTTCCAGGGAGGTAGGATGTGGTAAGTGGCATGTGGTAAGTGAATACCATAGGTTTTTGTGTATGTGCATGTTGAACAGAAAAGATATCATGTCATACCCATATATGGATCTGAACTGTTGTTCCTTCAAGAACTAAAGTCTTTATTTGGATTTATGAACTGTTGGCTTTTCTGATTGCTTGGTGTTTATTTGGAGGTGGAGTCATGCTGAGTGAGTTGGGCCAGGGATCTCTGGAGAACACAGTGAGGACGAGAAAGTCTGAGTCTCATCTGCACCTCATCTAGCCACTGCTCTATATTGGTTGGTTCTTTGGCTCATTAATCTTCCTGTCTTTCAGCAGTAAAATGGAATCACAGAGAATCTTGAATTTGTGTGAACTCCATGTGATATTGAGGGAATTCTGATGATGGGGTTTGGTGTGCAGGTTCCTTGGGTTCTTCTGAGAAAGAATCCAGCAGATGTTCCCTTTCATCAGCATGTGGTAAGTTTATTGAGAAAAGGAGAACAAGGAAAGAAAGCTACCTGCATAGATGCAGGTGGGCAGTCCTAAAAGGCAAGAGCTACCAATTTGGAAAATGTTAAGAAAGGGAAACTTGTACAGACACAAGCAGGCAGTCTTCTAGAATAAGAGTTGTCCTTTGCCAGGACAAAGGGTGTTCTTTTAAAATGTTCTTTTGATGATATTTGTGTGGAAATCATCTCCTTGGGGTTTGGTTGAGTTTAGTGTTCTGATACTAATAATCCTCCTTGCTCCTACCCCTGACTGATAATCTCTTTGACCTCACTTTTGATTTTTGGGAAGTTCCATAGCCAGGTTTAGCCCAAGATTTATTTATCATCCCATCCTCACCTCTGATGTCTGTCCTTGTGAGACCTTCCATCCTAAACTTTTCTACTTTAAGTGCCCACAGTATAGGTCTACAGAGGCCTGAGTACCTTGTCTACCACATTGTCAGCATGGCAGCAGTTGCTGTTTTTAGTTTTCTTTTCAAGGTGTGAGGTGGAGTCACAGAGTGCCTTGGAGGGTTGGGACCCAGGGGCCATCAGGTATCCCTGGTGCAGGATGTTGCACTGGAAGCGGAGAGCTGGTTATTGTCAGCTTCCTGATATCATCGGGAAAGTGGCTAAGAATTCAGGCCTGGGATTTGGCATGACTACACTGAGTGGCAAGGTCAGGGCAGCTAGGACCAGCTCCTGCATCCCACTACCAGGTTACTATTGCCAGTGCTCATTTTAGCCAACGACGCTAATCTGATGCCATAAAGAGTCCCCCTTCATCATGCTGAGCTGAGAATCTGAGGAAAACACAATCAGGAAGCTTGAGCCACTTGAAGGAGTTATCGCTTAAAATAATAAAATAATCACCTGCAAATAAAACTGTCAATAAAAATTGACTTGATGGAAGATGCTGGATTCCAATCAGAAATTTGATGAAATGTTAAAATCTATTTGCCAGAATATGACTTTAGAGATACTGAACAGGAAGCTTCAAAAATATTTTGATAGTCTTCATTTGGGGTTTTCTAAATATTTAATGTTTAAAATCTTTCAAATTATTGATTTGAAATGATGTTTGTTTCCAACAACTTATGTTTGGTTTATATTAGCCATTTATAAGCATTTAACAAAACCAGTCCTATGGGGTATTTAGTAGTGCTTGCAATTGCTATTATTGATTTTTCTTATAATTCCTCTTTGAGTCATAGGAGGAAGAGAAAAATCCTAAGGGGAAGGCTGATGTAACCCCAAGGGCATAGAAACTCAGAAGCCACCCTAACAAGTGTCCGTACTTCCTCTCCCACAGGGATGACCTCTCACAGTTTCTGCTGAATTCATTGTGAGGATACAGAGGAAAATGGCTCTAAATTAAATCTGGATATTTGCAGCCAGGCGAATAGCATCTCAAAGTGTAGATAACGCACGGATGCTCCCGGGTCCCCCTTAGCAACAGGGTTGCCATGGAAATATATTGTGACTCACTGAGAGGAAGCAAGCAAGAACAGGAGGAGTTTGCAAGAATTTCTCATTGAAATAATTACAGTAGTTCTCAGTGTGTTTAAGAAATGAATGCACTATGCTCGTTCCCCCTTAATTTTCCTTTTCAAAGCATGTTTGTGACAGTCTTGTATTGAAGAATTTAGCTCAAATGCTTGCTATTTAAAAATCTAAATAATACCGCATTTTTTAAAAGCCATGGATTGGTTGTCAATTCTTTTAGGACACAGAGTATCAAATTTATTTAAATGTTTGTGCAGACATGACTATCTCATGTAAGGGATTAGGTATGCATGGGAGAGGTAAAAAGGATGTGTGTGAAGCTGTTTGAATAACAGGTGTATTAAAAATGTGATTTTATAGCAGGTGCATTAAAGAATGGCTATTGCCATTCATGCTTCTGTTGTTTATAAAAAAAAAACTGTCACTGAATCAGGACTGAAAAAATAACAAAATGGTATTTAGTAAATTACTCCTTTAGAGTCTGTGATGAGGGGCTGATTTTTATTTTAAAAAGTGGGCTTTTATTCTAACAAAAAACATTTGTGTTCCTGGTAGAAACTTTAGAAATTATATAAAAGCACAAAGGAAAATAGGAAGATTCCCCAGAAATCTTGCTCCAGGGACACTCTCATCATTATGGTCTGGCTCCTCCTGTGATATCTTTATTTTCAGGTGGATGCATTGCTTTTCATTTCAGGGACTGTGGTCAGGACAGTATTTAGGAGACAAGTACACAAAAGCAAAAACATCCTAAATTATTCAGTGACGAAGAAAGAACAAAGCTCAAATCATGCAGGTTATTTGACTATGGAAAGGTTAATTCTTTAAAAAGATAGTACTCCATGGAGAAATTAATTATAGGACTCACAATGGAAACTCTATTTTAAAATTCATACTGGCTATTTAATCCCCTTTTTAAGGGATTCCCAGGGACTCTGTCCTTGGGGAGACAGTTGCAGGGTGGACTCAGCTCAGGTTTACTGAGGTGGATTCTGCTGACCCTGGGGGAGCACTGAACTCGGGAACCCCCTTTCCCATGCCACATTTCCACTCTCCTTTGTCAAGCCATACTTTTTTCATCTCTTTTCACGTAAAAATGTCCAGAATTTTCCAAGACACGGAACTTTAGAATGAACATGTCATACTAAGATAACAATGAGTAAATCAGCTAATAATTGTAGCTCTCTGAAACAAGAACATTATTTACACATTGTGCTGAAAGCACAAATCTAAGATCTCTGAGGAAGGTTTTTGTTTACTGTACTAACCACAACACTACTTTAAAAGAGCAGAGGGTCTCATGGATACATACGAGGCTAAGGGTGCCATGTCTACTGTTTCCTGGAAGCTCCTATGCACTCTATCATCTTAACCTCAGAATATAGAATAGGTCTGAAGACAATAAACATTCTATAGATCTGAGCTAGAGTCCTGAAAAATTAGGTAGTGGTGGAATTGTTCTAGCTTAATCACTGACAGACTGATTTTTGATCTCGGAAGCTGGTCAAGTTATGAACATTCTCTAGAAGAAGAAAGTCATTTGAACATTGTGAGGTGCTGAACCGAAAGTGACTGAGTATTTATTTTTCTTCCATGTTTACTAGAATGAGGTTAGAGAGGAACTAAAACACATTTTTATGTGTTTTAAAACACACTTTGATTTTCACCATTCTTGGTATATAGTTGGGTGTACTAAGAACATTCATAGTGTTGTACAACTACCACCATTATCCATTACTCCAACTTTTTACCAATCCAAAGTAATCTCTGACCCTTTAAATAATGACTTTCCATTTTCCCTCCTCCAGTCCCTGACACCTACCCTTCTACTTTCTGTTTCCAAGAATTTGACAACTCTATGAACCTCCTATAGGTGGAATCATACAATCTTTGTCTTTTTGTACCTAGCTTATTTCACTGGGCATAATTTTCTTAAGGTTCATTCATGTTATAGAATGAGTCAGAATTTTCTAGCTCCATATGGCCATATAATGTTTGTATTCCTCACAATTGCCCATCCATCCATCCATCCATCCATCCATCCATCCATCCATCCATCCATCCATCCATCCATCCATCCATCCATCCATCCATGCATCCATGCATCCATCCACCCACCCACTCACTCACATTTTTGTTGTGTCCATATTTTGCCTGGCTCTTGTGAATACTGCTGCTATGAATGTAATATACAAATAATCTGTTCCAGTGCCAGCTTTTAACTATTTTGGGTGTATACTCAAAGAGTATACATAACAATTGTATGTTTAACATCTTGAGGAACTTATTTCCACAGTCCTTATACCATTTTATATTTCCAGTAGTAATGCGTGAGGGTCACAATTTCTTTACATCCTTGCCAACACTTGTGATTTCCCCCCTTTTTTTTATAGCAGCCAGCCTAATTAGGTGTGAAGTAGGGAAGGATATTTTAAGAGCAGATGATGGGTGTTGGGGCAGAGAGCCAATCAGCTAAGTGACTTGGCTCATAGGATGACTCATTCCTGCTAAGAGCCATGACCCTTGTGGTGCTGATGGCACTGCTCTGATTCAGGTCCCTTACCACCCAATCTCCCCAGCAGGGGGAAGCCTCATCCTCTCTTGGTGAATTTTCCCTGGACTTCAGCTGACTGTCCTGCACCAGAAAGAGCAAGGCAGCAAACCAAAAACTTGTGATGAACTAGAGCACACTATGAACAAAAAGGTGTTTCTATAGACAAATACAGCTTTTGGGAGAAAAGAAAATCCAAAATCAAATGGAGTGCCCCCTGCAGTGTGTCTGCATGGAGACTCCTCACTGGACGAGTCCCCACTGTGACTTCATCACCACTACCATCCACTCATCCACTCTGACTAAAGAGCTGGGACAAGATTCTCAGTGATGAACAACACTGACTGCATGCTCTAGGGTGTAAGTGTGTCTTTGGTTACTGTGGCTACTTCATTTCTAATATTGTAAACTGTTAGGAAAGGATCCATTGTTATCTTCCAATAAAGTTATTTGTTGCCTGACTCAGATTCCACTCATGGGAGATTGTTCCTGAAAATTTCTAAAGGGCTTGTCTAGTGCCAAGGATCTCCTGGACTGTGGGCAGGGTTATTCTGTAAACTGGACCCTGCTGCTCTAGAGCCAGAGGGAAAGTCTTGATGGAAAGGGCTGTCAAAGTGTTAGTGTAAATGTAATTGTTTTCATTGAAAGGCTGGCATGAGTGGTAGGATGTCATAATTTTCAGTAGGAATGTGTGTGTGTGTGTGAAGTCCCTCCATCTGTGACAGATCTGAGGTCACACTGGCATGGTACAGGTAGCAAGTAGCATTGCACCCGAGGACCAGGGAGAGAGAACTGCTTTTCCACCAAGCAGTAAGCAAGTTGATTCCTTCTCCCAAGGGGCCATTACCACACCTTGCCATACTGCTTACTGCAAATATAACTTTGTGAAATGTTCCCAAAGAAAGAATAGTCCGGCTTGGAATTCTTGGTATGCCTGGTTAGATGTGTGGGAGCCTGAGAGACTTGAGTCACTCTCAACACAGATATGCCTAAAACTTTGACATATTCAGGAGAACCTTTTATCATAATGTGTAATGTAGCTGTTTTTAATGTAGCAAAAGATATACTAATATTTTGTATAAACCTTCCATATCTGTAATCTATAACCTATATCTATCTTTAAATATTTGAGATCATGAAATGCAAATTTTGTAACATGTCTTTTTCCTTAATAAAGTAATATAATTTTTAAAGGTTGCACAATAGTTTCCTTAAGTAGATTCCTATTGTGATTTTATAGGAAAAATTTTCTTGACCATGAGACAATTTAGAACAGTCTTTAAGTCACAAAAGAAGTTGTAGAATCTTTGGAAATCTTATGTTTTGCAAATCTCTAAAAATAAGACTACTTTTGCAGATAAGTTAAGTGATCATTTTAGATGATTCTAGAACCTTTTTGCTCTCTCATTCCGAAGAATTTTCTAGTAATATTTCTTTATGTATCTTTATGTTCCTATTTTTGTTTTGTTATCACTCTTATTCCTGTATGTGTGTGTGAACTCTGAAGATAAACACCTTGACTATTTTTGGCATACAAGCAGGGCTTTAACTATAGTCAGAATGCTGTGTCTTTGTTTTCCACAACTTACACTTTTATGTAACTGAAATTTTGTGCCCTTTGACCACCATCTTTCCAACCCCATCACCTGGCATCCACTATTTTATTCTGTTCCTATGAGCTTAACTATACTAGACTTTTCACATTAAGTGTGAATGAGCAGTATTTGTTTTTCTGTGCCTAGCTTATTTTACTTAATGTAACTTTTTTCCTGGAGAGATGGAGATACTACTTACCTGAATTCAAACTTTACTTAAGCAAAAAAGTGTTAAAAAACAGTGTGGTATTGGCACAAAATTACTTACATGGACCAACAGAACAGAACCGAAAGTCAAGAAATAAATCCACACATCTACCAGCACCTACTCTATGATAAAATATCCATGACCATAAAATAAGGAAAAGATAGTCTTTTCAATAAATGGTGCTGGGTAAATTGGAAAACCACACATGAAAGAAAGAAGTTGAATTATTTACTAAGATCATATACAGAAAAGTATTCCAAATGGATTAAAGATTAGATGTACAGTCTGCAACAACAAAATGCATAGAAGAAAACACTGGTGATATATTTAACATAAAGATAGCTTAGCTTAGGTGATTCAACCCCAATGGCAAGGAAATTAAAGACAAAAATAAACAATTGGGATTACCTTAAGTTAAAAACTCAGGAAGTGTGTTTCTGTTTAGTGGAGAAGAGTTGAGCTGGCAGGTGGAGGGAGATGGTGTAAGGAGATGGAGGCTGAGGTTTACTCTGGGGTTTTCTAAGCATGTGATAAGAGCTTGCAAGTGTGACTACAAGTGCGTGGAGTGTGTGAGCATGCTCAATATGTGAGAGTATGTGCATGCATGTGGGGGGTTAAGTGTGTGAGTATGTGCACATGCACATGGTAGCCCCACGGCCTGTGGGGTCTCAGTGGGACAACTACTTAAGGGACACTTGTAGTGCCCAGCAGCATTACTGAGTGGCACTGAGAGGTGGAGAAGGCAGATCTTCTTTGCCCTCAGTTTAAAGGGCAAATAAATAGAAAGGATATTCCTGCTTTCTTGCACATCCTGGAAACAGAAATTTCTTTTCATCCTCTCTCTTCCTTTTCTTCCTCTCTCCCCACCTGTATCCCCCCCTTCTCCCTTCTGGCCTCCCTTCCTGCCTTTCCTTATGTTCATAACCCTACTTTTAAATGTAAGTGCGTATGTGGAGTTTCTGCTCTTTCCCTCATGAAGATGTCAGCACGGTCACAGTGAAGCTGTGGCACAAGGGGCTTCTCTGAGTTTACCCTCAGTCCACTGGGGAGCCAGGCACAGATTAGGGGTGCCAGTAAGAAGCACAGAAGGGTACCTGGCTTTACCCCCAACATTCAGTACTCACAGTACCAGGGTGTTTCCTGCTGTCCCCAAGCACCAGGGGCTCATCATAGTTTCAAAGTGTTCCCAATTAAGACAAATAAAGAAAAGTGTCATTAAATAGAAGCAGCAATATACAGGAATGAAGAGGCGGACATTGAGCAATATAGGTGCATCATTTCCCCGAGATCAGCAAAGACTCTGACTCAGCCTGGGACAGAGTTGACCAGGTGAGCACCTGTCATCAGAATGAGGGTTGTTGAGCCGGGTAAGTGCCTGGGGAAAGCCTCTGTGTCTCAGATCTCCATGGAAGCAACCATTGGAGTCCCTGCCCACCTAGGAAAGATGCAGGGAATTGTTCAAGCCGGAGAAGGCCAGGAGATGAAAGCACTCCCTTGGAGACTCCACCCTCAGTCAGAAGCTGCAGCAATGTCTACAATGCTGCTGAACACCTGGGTAGCTCAAAGGCAAGCTTGGTGGCCTCAACATGCTCTCCAAGTGTACAACTTGTGGGTACTGGAAGAGAAAAATCTCAGAGAGGAAGAGACGGCTCCTTTTGAGATGAAGAAGTGTGCATGGGCCAATGCAGTGACTGTGGACCCCACTCCCACCCTAGCACTCTGGCTGTTGGCTAGGGTGGCAGCAGCCAGCTCCAAGGCTCTCTGGGAGCATTCAGCCCACATTTCCAATGAACCCAAGAAATGGAGGAACTCTAGGGACTCTGTGTTTTTTAATCATCATGGTGGCTGCACTGATGTCTTTATGAGGAAAAGAGCAGAAACTCCACATATGCACTCACATTTAAAAGTAGGGTTATGAACATAAGGAAAGGAAGGAAGGGAGGCCAGAAGGGAGAAGGGGGAGATGGAGGTAGAGAGGGAAGAGAAAAAGGAGAGAGGTTGAAAAGAAATTTCTGTCTCCAAGACATGCAGGAAGGTAGGAATATTCTTTCTATGTATTTGCTCTCTAAACTGAGGGCAAAGAAAATGTAGTTATGGTCCATTGTTTTGTAATTTATGAAATATTTTCATATGTATTGTTCTTGTTTAGTAAAAATGATTTTTGCAGGGTAGGAATTAGCATTCTCACTTAATGAATAAGAGAAAACAAGTTTAGAAACATGAAACTAAGACAAGTCCACTAGGAAATCCCATGGTAGGCAGGCACGGGAAGCTGACTGAGTGTTTAACAAACCACTGTCTGGACAACAGACAGATGCTGGTCAGAAGAGTTGCAGATTTCAGGGTGTCAATGACCACCATGGCCATTTTCAAGCTTCTCACAAATCCAGATGAGGCTCACAACATCTAACCATTTAATCGTTGGCTCCTGTGAGCTGGAACCAGCTGGCACTAGCTCTCCATCACTTGGGAAAGACCCTGAGCTCTTGTGCACCCTCATTTTCCTGAATGCTACCAGTGACACTCATGCCAGGAGAATCAGGAGGAATATTTTACATCCTCTAGGAAACAATGGAGATTGCTTGTGGGCGTTGGGAGATTTTACACTAGATGTTGCTGCATGGGTTAGTATGTCTGAGGCTGTAGATGCTCATTTCTACATATATTCTAAGGTTAGAATTGGTTCACTGGTGCTGTTTCTGCCTCAAGGGCTGCCAATAACACATTTAACATCTCTACTGGCTTTTGTGGAAAACACTGGCTCTGCCAGCACATCTGTAATTCTTCAGTTGCTTTGAGTTCTCCTCCAGCTTGGGAGACAGGTGGTGTGGAAGTCAGGTGGCTGGGGTGCTGGGTGAGCCCCTGTGCAGTTCCGTGACTGCACCGAGGGGCTGTCCATTGTGTTTGGGTTTATGGGCTGCGTGGGGAGCAGGTTGCCAGGGAGACAAGCGACTGGAGGAAGGCAGTGGGAGGCAGTCTACAGTCTCATGAGCTGGATACGCTGTTGTCTTGGGACTGAGGGGCCTTCTGCCACATAATGTTGCAGCGGAAGGTGCTAGCTGGCATGAGGGGACACGTGACTGTGGCAACCGTGCAATCTCATAAGATTGCATGGATGTTGACCAGGAAAGGGTCCAAGTCTCCCTGTGGGAAACTCAATGCGTGACTTCCTTGGGGTGTTAATCCTCTGCAACCTATTTTGGTACTTAAATGACAGTCCCACTTCTGCCACTTTGGTAGCAACACACAGATGACTAGTTGCTGGATCTCCATTCTAGCTAATCTGATCATGGAGTGGAGTTTGGTCCTGGCTATAAACACACATTTGTGTGTGTTTCCTTTGAAAACTAAACCCACTGGTTTGAGATTTCTCTCTGAAAACATAGATCAGACTGAACCTAGAGGTAGCCCCATAGTACAAGGTCCCTTTGCTGCTTCCAATGTGTCCAACTTCTTTTCTCCTTTTTTTCACTCGTTAAAGACCTGAACATTCCTTAGGATCTCAATCTGAGACTGGGTTTCCTTATGGAGTTCCTCCCATAGAAATGCTTCACATGGGAAGCACTGTAAATTCTGGTCTGAACTGTCAACTAATAGCCTGACATGCAGGTTGAGTTAAATTAAACCATTGAACTGCATCCACATTCATCTTTTGCCCACTCCACATCCAGTCCACACATCTCTCTCCTCCCTTCTCTAGGGTTGGGATCCCAGCTTGACTCTCTTTAATATTTCCATTGATTGATATCTGTTGTTCTTATATTCCTGAACACGATCCATACAACTGAAAACAGAAGAAATATCATTCAGTTTAAAGTCCATCAGTCTTGGCAGGTGTGGTGGCGCATGCCTATAATCCAAGCACTGGGGGGCAAGAATCTCATGGGCTCAAGACTACCCCAGGCAACATAGTGAGACTTGGTTCTCAAAAAAGCAGCCAGGCGCGTTGGTGGGTCCCTGTAATCCCAGCTACCTGGGAGACTGAGGCTGTGGATTGCTTGAGTTTACAGGATCAGGACAACATAACGAGACCTAATCTCAAAAAAAAAAAAAAAAAAAAAGCTCTTATCACAAACAAACAGTTTTTGTAACTATATGTGGTGGTGGATGTTAACTAGAGTTTTTATGATGATCATTTCACAATATAGACAAACATTGAATCATGATGCATATCTGAAGTTAATCTAATACTATATATCAGTTGGAGCCATGCATCATTTAACAATGAGGTTATGTTCTATTGTTAGCTGATTTGATCATTATGTAAACGTCACAGAGTGTACTTATTGAAACCCGGGTGATACAACCATATGTTATGTAGATGGTTGGTCACTGATTGAAATGTCTCTAAGCAGACAACTCTATACCTCAACCACAAAAATCAAAACACTCCAAATGATTGACATTAATGTAATTTGAAAATTTCAGGATTTTGTAGCATCACTGGAGGACTTAGAAGCATGCAGAGCTGTACAAATATTACTGTAGTCAGAGCCACTGAAAGAAGCATATTACTGTGGGCAAATGTTAAGCGAGCAGATCAGAGGTAATTATTAATGCATCCAAAACAAAACCACACCATCATCTGAATAACAGAAACACCAGGTCCCAACCTAGGACATGAAGAGTTCTTGTTGATCTTGGACTGGGTTTGCACTTATCGCTGATGGGAAGCATACAAGTTTCAGTTGTGCCCAGTTCTTGAGCTGGGGCTTAGAGAAGGGTCTGGTCATGCTGCCCTGAAAGGCAGGCTGAGAGGGCTCTGGGGACACTTCTACAGGGGGATTGGGAGGCATGTTTTTGCTCTTGAAAGTCACAAAAGCGAGACCCAGATAGGAATCGAAGGACAGTCTAAGCAGCCAGACCTTAAAGATCAGGCATAAGGACAGGGCCTGGGTTATCTGCTTTTCTACCACCCTGGCTCATCTCTTGACTCCCTCAGTCATACTCCCCTTGACTGAGGGGTTTGAGAGAGAGCATCTGATGGATTTTGGGCAGGGGCAGTAGCAATGGCTTCTTCTCAGCCCTATCAGCTGTCGCCAGGTTGGTCAGTAGGGCAGAGAAAGACCATCGATTGGACAGCTGTCTCAGCTGTCCAAGATAAAGCTGAACTCCTTCACATGAGGAACAAGGTCCTACTGGACTGTTTCCTTCCTACTCACAGCTGCATCACATATGCTTTGCTTCCAGAACTGCACTATATGTGAGCCCAGGGCAAGACTGAAAACCTGGAGCCCCTGTTCAAGGAAGTAGGCAGAGTGCTTTTAAAGTACTTTAGAAGTTTTTGTCTTCTATGTGCTCCTCCACTTTTAATGGGGATTTTAATTTAATGTGTAAAGGGAAAAATAAATTAAATGATCAGGGTTTTTAGAATTTGTCTTTGTATTGTACAATTTGAGCTTTAAATGCAAACATCAGAGCATTTAACTTACTATAGAATCATTGATATGAGCAGTTCATGCTTCCTTGCTTGTCCTGGGAGGATCTATAAGTAGACTGGCAAACCAGGAGCACAGACACCCAGGGTGGGAACCAGGAGCAAGAGACTCCCAGTGTCCAAAGGGACACCTGTGCTCGGATGTTTACTGCAGCACAATTTACAATTGCAAGGACATGGAAGCAAACTAAATGCCCCCAAACAGATGACTGGATGAAAAAAAATAGGGTATATACACAATGGAATATTACTCATCAATTAAAAATGACAAATTCGGTGATTTTATAACAACATGGATGTACTTAGAAGAAATCATATTAGCAGAAACAAGTAAAAAAGAAAAAGACAGAAACCAAATAGTTTCACTAATATATGGGATATAGTGAAAAAATAAACAAAAGCCTTGGGGAAAAGTCAAAACAAGTTAAGCACCAAACTGAAGCACACAACTTTGAGCAGGAGGGAAAGAGGGGGAATAGAGGGGAGGGTGAGGGTCGGGGGGTTAAATCCCTGGGATTACAATGTTGTGAAATTTAGATATATATAGACTCCCAGCCACACAGTCAGCTCAGGCAACACTCCCACATGGTGACTGTTCACAGGCACTCTGAACCCCCTGAGTCCCTACACTTATTTGATAGCGGAGCTGCTGTGTGCCCCCCTGCCTCTTTTAGGATGGATGTACTATGCTCGAGTAGAGAGGCAGACTGAGGGAAGCCAAGTCCTTCCATTCTCATGGAACCAGTGTACAGTACACAGCAGTGGGGCGCTTCTACCCAAGATTCTGCATGGACTGGGAGTAGGCAATGTGCTCTTCTAAGGCCACTTGCCAGATATGTGGAATTACGGGAGTTGGTTGCATCCTCTCAGCCCCTTCAGTGGGTGGGGTTAGAAGAGGTCATTTTCCAGGGAGCAGGGACCAGCCAGACTTTGGCATAGGGAGTGGGGAAGCAAGCCCAGAACTCATCCTAGGGAGAGAGCGGGAGAGATTGGCCAGCTGAAGCAGCATCCAACAGCATGACCCACTATTCACTGAATGGCTTTGCAAAGCACAAAGTCGAAGATAAAATTATGAACTTCAAGGTAGTGACAGGATCAGAGCATCAAACACCAGGTGAGGCTTAGCCATTGCCGAGGAAGCTGGTCCTGCCTCCTCTGGCTCCTAAGTGACAGCCATAATCTCAGCTCTACTGTAGGCTGGTTTCATCTCACCACTTCCCAGCTGTAACCATACACTCTGCTTGGCTACTCTGCCATTCCTTCATGATGAAGACTCTGGGCCTTTCTAGTAAAACTCTGCACTATGGGCCTTAGATACTCTCTCACTCTTCAGTCATCTATTCATGCAGCCATTCATTGGATTTGTGCATTGCTAGACACTAATACACATAAAATGTATACCACCAGAACTGCTATAGATCCATAAAAGTTGAGGGCAGCCTTTGTCCTTGGGAAACCTCAGAACCTCTTCAATAGAGAGAAAAGTATAACTGGGGTACGGTGTATCATTATTCATTTGTCATCACCCTTATTCATTATCCTCCCCAGGAGGGTTGAACCGCATCACCCACAACCTCAGGCATGACTTTATGAGATGCTCTGGCAAGTGAAATGTGAACAGCAGTGATATGGGTCACTTCCTGTTAGAAATTTAAAGCCTGAGTGTTGCCCATACTCTTTTACCTGCACAAGGTAGTGAGCACAGAGCCCCTCTGCCAGCTGTGTTGTTGAGAGAAGACCCTGGAAGCAGGGCCCAGCTGACCCAGCCTGGATATAGGGAGAGTGAGGAATATGCTGCAGAAACTCTGGCTCTTGGTTTGTGCAGTATAACCTAATCTATTCTGATAATGCCAACTCAATCACATGAATCTATGTAGCAACAGTTTTCTAGAACTGGAAGAAACACTTATGTTGGCTACTCCTGACCTGGCTTACTGATATAACTTGCTTGTCCAGTCTAAATGCACAAACTCTTCATACCAAAGTGTAGATAGGTATCACTCAGCTGTCAAATTCAAACTTTATAGTGCTTTGAATGTTATATATTTTATCTTCTATCAGTTCACATTCCTGTTACAGGAGGTGTGAATGTTAGGTAGCACCAAAGAATGGAAATCTGGAAATCTGGATTTGAAAGGCTGTTTTCTCCTGGGCCACACCTCTGATTAAGTGTCTGATTCAGGGAGGGAAATGCCAGGCATAGCTAACCTATAATCACACTAAATAGTATTAAATGGCAGCCTGTAGGCTCAGGGGAGGGAAATGTTCAGTATAACATTACAGATTATTATATGTTATTCAGGCATTATTGCATTACCCATGTAGAGTATTATAGATTACAATAGCATCGCAGATTCTTATCAATCAGTAATCCTCTGTCCTTGGAGGCTAACCTGATGAGGCTAAAGATCATTATCCTGTAATGTTGGTAAGATTGCAAAAATTATCAAGCTTTTAAGGGAAATTTTAAAATGACATCTTATAATTGGTCATAGTAGATTAACAATGGGCAGCAGTTTTCATTAATGCTGAGTGAGTCATCGCTCTCAACTCCACATGCACCTTGGGGGTCTCATTCCACATTTATAGACTCCAACACCTTCTCTAGATGGGGCCAGTAACCCCACCGTTGACTAACTTTTAAGTTGGGGTGTACCCTTAACAAAAAAAGGTCTTTGACAGCAAAATTTAATGTCATGAACACAACTCCTAAGGAAGACTCAAAGTACAATATGCTTCATCTTTAGAACTGGAAATAATTCTCTCTTTTGCTAAAATTGCAGATCCTTGATTCATTTGATATGTCATGCATCCAACCCCAAACAATTTTGCTGTTAACAAGCTGGTTTTGCTCTCAAGCAGCTGATTTTGAGTAATACCTTTTAAGAGCAATGAATGATTTGATATCCTAAACTGTAGTATCTCTGTAGAATTAGCATGAAGATGACTTTATACAAAATGTTGTCCTAAAACAAACAATAAATAACCCCCGCCCAAAAAATGATGTCCTAGTTTCCATTATATAAAAATATTTGCAAATATTTTTTTCTTAGAGATTTTCTCAGGCATAATTTGTATATTATAACAGATTTTCTCAGGCATAATTTGTATACTAAAAATTTACCTGTTCAATGAGCCAATATTTTTTTAGCAAATATTTTATGCTATTAAGTAATTTTTTAGGAAACATACAAGACTGTGCAACCATTGCCACAATCCAGTTCCAAAATGTTTCTATCACTTCCAAAAGTCTCCTGTGTGCCCATTTATAGGTTATTTCCAGTCTTCCCCCCACCCCTGGTACCCCATACCCCTGGTTTCTGTTTCAATAATTTGCTTTGTCTGGAAATTTCCTATAAGTGAGCTACTACTGGTGGTCTACAGGGTCTTTCCTCTCTCTGCTTGACAGTTATTCATTCATCTGTGTCATAGTCTGACTCAGAAGTTTGTCCCTTTATATTCCAAAGCAGCATTTCTTTCACCAGCTGATGGGTATTTGGGCTATTCCCATGACTTGGCTTGGACCAATAAAAAGTGATGCAGTCAGTATTTGTACATAAGTCTCTTGTAGACATAAATTTTTATTTCGTTTGGGTTCATTCCAGGTGTGGCATTGCTGGGTGGATGACTAAATCCTGCCAAGCTATTTTCCAAAGTGGTTGCAACAATTTGCATTTCCACCAGACTAGATGTTTATATGAGCCACTTGCATGCCAGCTTACTTTGTCAAATGGTAACGCCATGCCCTGAAGATGTATGGACCTTCTACATTGCCAGCAGGACTGGGCCAAAGAACAGCAAAACCATGTCTGATGACTGCATAACTACTAGGAATCAAGTGCCATGAAACCTGTAACTAGTCTGGCAGACTCTCACCCTGCAGACCCACAGTCATGAGAAACTATCATCAACTCACTGAGATAACTGTAAATATTAGATGTTTTGCAGCCAGTTTCTCGAGGGAGGAGTATGAAGATACAAAATTGTCAAAATCAGAGATTTAAGAGAGAATGAATTAATTTTTTCCTGCTGGAGTTTTCAATTCTAACACTTGGTCTACAGGTTTCAAGGCTGAAGTTACATGTGCACATCCTCTGAATTCTCCATCTATTGCACAGGCAGGTGGGGAGAGACAAACAGCCCAGCTCTTCTCTCCCTAGCCCCGCCCCCAGCAGCACTGCATTCTGTCTTTCCTTGGAATCAGTTGGTTCATTGGAATTTATAATACATCTTTTAACTCCCAATTGTCCCACTACAGTGCTAGTGCATTTTGGTTAGACATTCAGTGTTTACATTCTTTCAATTAAGCAAATGGAAAGAGTCACAGAGAGCACAGCAATTATTTGTGCTTTCTGCCCCAATTCATTACATTCTTTGGAGTTGAAAGGTTGCCTTTTGTTTGCTCTGTATTCTTTGTTCTTGCTATTAATTCAACTCCTAGGTCCCACCAGGAGTATGAATTGTCAATTACTATTTCCCACTCTTGAGCGTGCCTTCTGGGCTCTTTCAGGGACTCCCTGCAGCATCTAGGGACTGAACTTTATCATTGTCCTGAACTTCCTTTCCCTTGATCTTGGGTTGGATCCCCTTTTCTGTACCCCCTATCTTCCCCTTAGATATGCTCCCTGTTTGAGAGACCTCTTACAGTAGCTTTCTGAGAGAAGATGCAGAATATTTTGAGATTTTGAATCTTTCGAACTGTTATCACATCAACCTTACATTAAGTGACTTTTTGGCTGATGTAAATGTCTGGTACTTACCACTGAGGACATTGCTGTTTCTGGCTCTTGATTCTTTAGATATGACCCATTTCTTTCTCTCTTATTGTTTCTTTCTCAAACACAAAATGGTATCTGTTTTCCAATCCTCAAGTGCCTTCACTGATGGTGTTGGGTACCTGGTCAGTCTGGACACTTGTGGGTTTCAGTTCTAAGAAACTGCTGTATTACTTCATCACATATTTCTGCTCCTCCATGTCTTCTCCCTCCCTCCCTACCTCTCTCCCTCTCTGCTCCCTCTTGCCCTCTCTTCACCCCTCACTCCCTTGCTCCTTTTTCTCTTCCTTCCTCTCTTCCCCTCTCCCTCCTCTCTTTTCTTCCTGAAACACATTTAATTTGGATATGGACCCTCTGATCTGGTCATCTAATAGCTCATTCTTTTTCTCCTATTTTTTTCTGTCTCTTTGTAGTTTTACTTAGCTTTCCAGATTTCCTTCATTTTATTTCACAAACCTCACATTTTAAAATTTAAATTTCTGTTGGTTTTTAATTATCAAAAGATTCTTTTAATAAATTTTCTTTTTCCTCCCTTTCTTCCTTCCTTTCTCTCCCTCTTTCCCTTTCTGTCTTTTATGGAATCTGGTCTTGCTTCACAGATACAAACCTAATCTCTTTGAGGTTATTTTTAACATTCTTATAAAAATATTTTCTTCTCTTTGTATAGTTTGTTTCCTTTAAGTTTTTACTTATATATTTTTTTGTCTCTATATTTTATGTTAGAAATTCCTCTAGGTGTTTTGTGCTTTCTGCCTGTTCCTGCATAAATATTAAACCAGCAAAGATTTTGTGTGTTAGCGCATATAAATTATATATGAATCGTAATATAGAGTATATTCATGTGAAAGAGGAATAATCATACTAATATATGTATAAACCTTATGCAAAAGAGGATAAGTAACTAATATATATTATTATTTATAAATCAAAACAGAAATCTATATGAAAGAGAAATAGTACTTAAAATTTACACATATCAGGATTATACCACTATAGGTTGTGTAAATACATTAGTTTATATAATTATATGTAAATTGTAATGCATAATACATAAGATAATATATAATTATGTTAACTATATTATACATAATTATATATATGCTAAAATATTTTTTGGAAAAGATAAAAATGTCTGACAGAAATAAACCAAATTAAAATGAGCCAGGACAATACTATGAGACTCAAGGCAGGGACTCTATTTTTGGGAAAATGTGGTGAGGGTCTGCACAGGACCACACCCACAGGCTGACTGATTATCATCCAGGTCTGGGCAAATCTCAGCACTTTTGATTTGGACCCAACCAATCAGAATGATACCATCCTCTCTGCCACAGCAAGAGTTCCAGACCCTTGAATAACTATTTTGCAACTGTGAAATAAGAGAAACCATTTGCAAAGCCTACAGCTGGTGATACTGTGATGAAACTAGTCTACTCTTGGTGTAAATTAGATAAATGATTTCAAGAAAGTCACTTAGGTGTACCAACCAAGAGCTATGGAAGTTCTTATTTTATTGTGATTTATTCTGAGAAAAAACTCAATGGTACTAATATGCAAGATGTGCAGAAGCTCTCATAATGACCTTGTCTACAGCACTTGAAATTAAAAAACAAACAAAAACAAAATATTGATAGGTAGGAGACACTTAAAGGGACAATATTTTCTTGACCTCCCCATGAAATATTATACAGTCATGACATATATTTGTGGAAATTGTATATTGCAAAATGAATTTTTTTTCTAAAATTTGATAGAGGTGATGTACTAGAACTTTGATGGTAGATGTATAGAATAAGTATGTACATTTATGAAGACGTGATGATATACTCTTGAAACATTTAGTATTGTGAGTTATTAGAAAATCAATAAAATGAAAAAGAAATGTGAGTAACACAAGCTGTTTCTATCAGAGGAGCTCATAAAACCAACATGAAAATGGAACAATTAGAGTTCTAATGTTCACCAATCAGGTTGATGGTGCTTGGAGCTGGAGCTTGCATCAGTGCCAAAAGGGTGCTGATGTTCAGTTTTGAAGTCCCAAAGCTCAGTATAAGTCAGGTTGAACACACTGGTGGAGTTCAACAGACAACAATTAAATAACTAGGATAGTAATTGGGCCAATTCGATTGGAGTTTCCATGGGTGCCTATCAACTAAAATGGTGCAATCAAGTTTGAAGGCAGGCACCCTGAAGAATATACAAGTCATAGAGCAAGAGAAGGGGAAGAGGGTGAAAAACAGGGGAGGGCACAAAAGATTAATATGGTTCACAGGTAATAAGGTGATAAGAAATCCTAGGGGTGGACAATGATGTAATCTATATATATGTATATATATAAAGATATGTAAATGCAATCAATAAAAATTAATTTAAAAATATACAAGACAGGCTCCAGTCATTGTCAAGTTGGTCAGTCAGTCAGTCAGTCAGTCAGTCAGTCAGTCAGTCAGTCAATCAGATTCATCTAAGATCTCTCCTGGGAAGACCTTCGTAGAGCTATAAAGCTGATCCCTGCCCTCTGGCACTATTCTTTTTGCAGACCTGACTTCCACTATCACTTGCTGAATGAGGCTATTGGCCCTGTGCCAGGTGTTTCTAAAGGAGCTGGTTGCTGTTGGCATTATGCCCAGCGTCTCTGTGAGCTATAACACTGGCCCCTGCCTCTGACACATCCCGCACCAACACCTTGTGCTGTTGTTATTGTTGACTACTCTGGCATCACCTAGATCTTCACAAATGCCTTCACAGAAACCTTAGACCTTCAAGACTTTGTTTCTAATCTCTGCTTCAAACTACTCCCTGGTCACTGCCTCTGGCCCTGCCTCTCTGTCTTCTCCCCCAACTACTTTATCTTTCACTCCCCTTTGTAAATAAACCCTGTTGCTGTCAAACCCTGAGGTGACTCAGGTGTGTTGTGCAATTGCATTTGTAAATACTGACGTGAGAACCCACAAACTCTTGTGTGATACTTTGTCTCCCCAGTTTTGCATAGTTTCATTTCTACATAAAACTAAGTATGTGTGTGATCAAGGAGTTGATGGGAATACAGAATCTACTAATTTCTTTTTAAATGAAATAGTTCTCCAGGCAAAGCTATCATTTACAGATTAAATAAATACAGTTTTTATGTATTTTAATTCAGCAATGGTTTTCTGCATGCAATAACCCCTGACTGTTCTGCAGAGTACAAGTCCTTATGAAAGGAGAGATGTTTTCCTAGTACTAGAGTGTACTCAAGCCTTTCCCTTTCCTCCCCCTTTGCCCCTGGGACCAGCCTGTCATAGATGGACTTCCCTCTGTGTATCTTAGGCATGGTCTGCAGGTCTTCCTCACTCATGATAAAAACACCTATTACAGAGCCAGCATGGCACTTGTGTTTTGAATTCTGGTCACCATGACAATGGTGGAAGGAGGTGTCCATTTTGTTATTACCCTCCTTCCATAGAGGTGGGGCTGTGCAGTGACTGAGCAAGAGTGGGGACCATTATCCTTTGTGTGATTGCTTTTATTGGAACCTATAGCCAGTATGGCTGTGATGTGAATCCCTGTTCTGTCACCTACTGCTAGGCAAAGCAGTAAGGAACTACCCAATATTGACTCTGTGGACATAAGACTAGGGGACCTCATCCCATAACTCATCTGGGCAAGGACGCTGCAGGTATGTAGATGGAGAGACAGTGTTGTAACCTCAGAAATAAAAGCATAGCAGAGTGGCAGGACCTTGGACCCAGGAGCTGGCCTGTCTGCACTTTCAGTGGAGGAGGGTGAGGAGAGCTAGGAGAGCCTGCCTCTGAGGAGTGGAACCCACCAAGGGGAAATGGTTGGGAACTGTCCTTGGTGCTGAACCGTGGATCCAAGCAGTTTCAGATCACTCCACAGTGGAGTGATTATTTTATCACAGACATTCACGCGCTCAGGAGGTGGGGGTGGTCACTAGAGGGTACCTAAGAGAACACATCTGAAGTGAGCATATCTTCCACCTCCGTCATCACACCTTCCCCCCAAGATCTAAAACCCACATGACCTCCCTCCGTGGTCATCCTTCTTCCTTTCTAAAGAGACTGTGCACTCACTCTTTCTTCCTTTGATGTCCAACCCCTTCCACATTGTCATGGAGGAGTGAAATCCCTTCAGATCCTAGCTTTCCCCAGAATGACAACAACCTGGTTTTAGTGAAACTGAGACCCACATCCAACCACCACCAACTTCTGAGAGTTTGTTCCCTGTTTCTGGAAACACTGCTTCTTCTCACCACATCTCATTGGGAACCTTTTCCGTGTTCATTCCCCCATGTGTGCATCCCAAAAGATCCAGGCTGCCACCACTCTATGACCTCAAATCTTTGTTTCTACCCTTGATCCTCCTTCCCTCTCTGACCTTCCATGTGCAACCTGGCTGTGACCTACTCTTGTTAGCCTATTTTCTAGTCTCTCCCCTTCCTCTGCCTGCATTCTTGAATGAACCTTTCATTTAGCCATTCATATGTAGAAACATGTAGACATATTTTCAGAGAAAGTCACTATTTTGCATTCAGGGACACCAGAATCATGGTAGATTCAAGATGCATGCAGTGAGATGACCATCATTCTTTTATCAGCAGCATCCTCTGTTCTCTCAGCAGACATGATACTGCTCACTCTCAGCTCAATCTCCTTCATTAAATGGACCTCTTATCTTTAGGACAGAGTTGGCTTTTATATTGTGGAAAAATCAGGTGTAACATCCAAACAAGGCATAGAGATCCTGTAGTTTCTTTCTGTGCCTACAGACAGATTTATCTTAGCCACATGCATTCTGCTGGGTCTGCTCCAACTGCCTTGTCCTGCCTAGCCTGCTCTGTGCCTACGAGGCTGTCCCTGCATCCCATCCTTAGGTTCCCTGAGTCTCTGGCTTCCTGTGGGTTGGCTATGGGATGGTCTAACCAGAGATAGACAGTGAAAAGATAGTCTGTGGTCTTTCTTGCCCCTTCCCTCCTAATTGTTCTACCTTTGTTAGGAATGTTTTCCTACAAAACTATATACCCCCTGGCACTTATTCCTCCCTGAAAATCTACCTGGAATTCCAAGGCTCCAGACATTCAACTGTTTTCCCATTCCTTTGATCTTAAAGGTGTAAACAACTTTGACTCTTAGAAATCCTGTTATGTTACCTTCTGCTGGACTTCTTAACCCCAGCTCTGGAGGTGCTTGTTCATTAAGAGTTCTTCCTTGGAACCACCTATTTCCTACTCTGCCCTTATTCTCCTTGATATCTCCCTCTCTCTGGAAGATGAAGAGTCCTGTTCTCTAGGGTAATAACTACCACCTGCTCCTTTCTCACCTTCCCTCCTGAGTTTCCTTTCTTTCTTTCTGTACTGCTTCCTTCCTTTAGGCACTCCCTGTCCCTCCCTACTTTGGCACTTCAGCTGCTTTCATGTCTTCAATCTTCTCGAAAGTATGATCCTTTTCATTTGTTTTTTCATGTCTTATTCAATTGATGCCATTCTGTGACCTAAGTCCTGTGCTCTTCGCTGATCTTGCTAAGATGTCATGATGGATAATCACCACCTCCAAAGGTGGCTCTCAGCATATACTAAAATTCTCTGGATCGCGTGAGGCCATTGTCAGAAATGTGGATTTGGAACCTGACGAGTTCCTAACCATGTGTGACCCTGATACATTTCATAACCCCCTGGTGCCCAATTTCTTTCTGTGCAGAAAGGGAGGTAGACTACCCCACAAGTCATGAGGTCCAAAGTGATGATGTATATCACTTGGCACAGGGACACACTCAGAGTAGTTGTGATTGCCCCTACCTCTCTCACTAACGAGACTGATTTTCTCTTGAAACTGATGTTTATGCCCTCCTCCTACCCACTTAATCCATATGTTGAAACCTAGCCCCTGTGTGATGGCATTTACAGGTGAGATCTTTGACAGGTGTCGAAGTCATGAGGGTCAGACCTTATGAATATTGCATCTCATATACATGGCAACACTCACACAGTATATCAGGTGATAACATGCTTTGGATTTTCTGTCTCTTTTACTATAGTTAAACCATTTAGGGGGTAAGTCATCCTCCTCAGGGACCACCTAAAAGAATGTGCAGGTACCCTCTAGAAGCAGGAAAGGTAGGAGGGGG